>BMAO01004503.1:0-18210 GCA_019973975.1 Trichonephila clavata
AATGGTAATTTCGAAAAACATGGCTTTTTCTTTTAGGCATTTTTGGCACCAAAAACCATTACACATTATATTTTACCCTAATACATGAACAGTTTCTAAAAAATATATTTGGGTTTGATATTTTTTTATTAGAGGGCTCTAGGCGATGAATTGCTAAGTATTTGCAATTTGGCTCATGCAAATATTGCCAAGTGTAATCAGTTGCTGCCGTTATATAGGAGATTTTTAATTGTAAGTTAGTAAAATTAATTAGAAAAAAAGTTTAAGTAGCTTTTATATCTGCATATTACGTATGTATTTGCCAAGAATGTCCTCGTGGCGAGATTTACACCCGATTAACTGCACGATACCTTGTATTCCTTATGTTTATTAACCTTCTTTAAATTTATTGTAATGTAAATTAATTTTTTACACTTTCATTTCATTTGTGGCTAATTATTCTGAAAATAACATAAAACTTTCTCTTCCATTTAAAAGGGGAGGGGGGACAAATCCTTAACTTTGAGAAAAATGAAAAAAATCCTAAAAGTGCATAGCTTTCCCAAAATTTTCTTTTATTTTTCTTAAATTCTAGATTATATATTGCTCAAAAATAACACACATTGAATTTCTTTCGATTATCTTATTAGTAAATATGTTATTTTTATAATTGAAGTAGTTCCTTAAAAATAATAAAGTTAAATTTCAAAATGATAACACTGCAGCAATCTCATTCTACTTCCCATTTTATTAACAAGAATTAATCTTTGTAAAACACGTACTTTTTTAAAACTATTTAAAAATTACTAAGCGCATTCTACAACTCCAGTAAAACTAAACGGGACAAAATCGCACATCATATATCTTACGATATATGTAGATAATTGACTCTTGGAGATGAATTACTGACTAGCTATAGTATTGCATCAAGGATGGTATATAAATTAAAAGACACTCCAATACTAAAGTTTAACTTCCATATGAATATAAATTAATCTATAAACTAATTCCTTCAAAGTTTCTCAAAGCAAACTGATTTTTTAAACAGTATGAGCAGATGTTAGCCCTTGGGAGAAGGCGCGCAGTTGAACTAAAGGAAGTGGCTAGGATGGTCATTGATAGGCGACTAAAGCAAACAGACTGAAACCTTGGAAGACATTGCGAGAACTGTTCTCTCACTATTGTACACAACTAGGACTGTTTGCATTGATACCAGGTGCATTCGACTTAGAATCGCGTGGACTGGAGTACCATTCTTTTCAGCTATGAGTCCCACTCTCAATATTGAACCACGTAACATTCAACCCCAATAACTGGTGCAGATATGTGGAGACCTCTGAGACGACGGTGGGATTAATCCTGGGGGAGAGGCAAACATCAGGGGTGACCCTCAGATCTCTCACAATAGAACACATTTGTGATAGGATAAACAAACATCTCCAAATATCCTTGGACACACTCCAGAGATTCAGCATATTAATTGAAACGTGTGTGAGAAGCAATCCGGGTCGAGGACATTCACTCACTGTATGACTTGTTCAATCCTGATAAAAGCTTGTATCAGGGCAAAAGGTTGACCAACGCATAAGTATATTGCTTTTGTTCCTTCCCTGTTTGTCTAGATTAAAACATTCAAACTCTGACATTGATTAGATTTCATTTCCAATACACGCACATAACATCAGATTCTCAATAATTCCTTAAGGGAACCGGGACGTCCTCGATGAAGCAAACGAGCAAAATTTGGCTTTACGGAAGAACATTATTTTCAAAAACAGAAAGACTTCATAAATAAAAAAATTATGTCATACAACCTATATACTTTTCTTAATATACTACAACATAATATTATTAAATTTTTAAAATATTTTAAGAAATATAAGGATTCGAAAAAGTACACACCAAAAGGAACTTTCGGATACATGGTGTTCATTAGGTACATGTATCTTTATTTTTATAACATATAACACCACAAAACATGCTGTTTTAGTTACAAAATTGTACATTTATTTAAATGCAATAAATATTTTTATACTACCTGGTTCAGAATTTTTTTTAAAAAATTTTGAATTATGACTTTTTGAAAATTTGATAAAAATGTCATTTTTTTTTTACAAATTCAACAATAAAAGTAAAAATACAAACATTTCAGGAAGGAAATTAGAAGCATTAAATGCATTATCATGATACAAAGTTCATACCAAGTTTCAAAAAAATATAATAAATAGATTTTTCTACACATGTACCTAAAACTGAAAAAACACGTTTTGAGAAAAATGGAAAAAACTAAATAAAATGGTACACTTACCTAAATTTAACTTTTAGAACATTTTATATATATATATAGCACTGTACTCATCTTGCATAGACTCGTCTAAGGCATCCTGCTTCCTTTTAATTTGCCTTTTAGTTGTCCTGGCTTCTTTGGTAGCTTTTTGGATACTCATCTCGGCTTCACAAATTCTGACGTAGTCAATTTTACGAAGGCCTTCACAAGTATTGATACCTGGATTTATTTGCAGTGCTTTTAATACTTCTGTTCTTGCGTATGCACCTTCATTGAAACATATAACTGCGTCCATAACACCCATTTGCAAAGTTTTTTTGCTCACAAATGTGTTTTTTGGCACACGATTCCACACACAGTTATTAAAGCTTTCGTTGGGGTTTTGAGTTCGGCCATGCAGACATTTTAATAAAAGTTCTTTCGCAGTTAAATCTCTAAATATTTTTTAATTTTAAGAAGAACTGCTTCTGGGAGGGAATGTTTGTGGGTGTACTTTTCACCAGATACAAGGCTTTTGTTGTACCCGCACCAACTTTCTTCTCCCATAGGGCACAAACCATGTTGTGGATTTTTATCTGTCGACAATTTATGGAAATATATTGCCCAGATGGATTTGGACATATCTGCGACTGATTTCCCAACATTTCTTCTTATGGCTAGGCCATAGTATTTTTGCAGCAAAAGAATTTCTGCATCTGTCAGCCTTCCTCGTCCAGATATTGCTTTATTGTCTGACAGCTTGGTGGATTTTAAACTGTTCTTTAGAGCTCTCAGTCTTGATCCCATCCTTTTTTGGACGTGGCCGATGCACTCCAATTTTTCAATCGGAACATCATCACCGTATATGTTGGACTCTTGAACCCCTTCGAATCTTCATCTCCAAGGTACTGAACATACCGAACATCGTAATTTGGTACTGAGGGATTGAAAATCCGCAATGCTCCTTCACTCTCCATTCCCGCACTAAATCCATGATAGTTTGCCTGGCAATTATCACAGGTTTTGTTTTTGTTCTTACATTCAAAACAATATTTTGACAGGCACTCAAAATCAACAACATTTCCGTTATCGAGAGAAGTTGCTGTTACAACGCCATTTTTTGACGTGTGTCCTCTTTTTTGCCAGGTCCCATCAAGAGCAATTGCTACGTCCTTATTGTTTTCGTTTGCAATAACAGCTTCATTAACGCTGCTAACCATTGAACGTGATGAAGCAGTTTCCAACGCATTAAAAATTGGCGTATACAGTCTTTTTCAAATTTAGCTGGAGGAGGAGGCAAGTTCATCAGCGCACAAAATGTCTGAGCTGCACTTTTTCCAATTCCAATGCATCTCATACCATAAACAAACCTCAAATTTACTTCATATCCTGCTGGCACAGAATTTGAAGTCATTGAGCCATGACTAGAGCCACAATACTTGCAAGTTGCTGATATACTGCTAGCAAGTCCTCTGCGACTACTTTTATTTTCAGTAACATCAAAGCAGAAAGATCTATCACAATATCTGCATTTTGCAATATTGTTGAAAATATCATTAAGCATATTTAAGTCAATAATAACAAACCTGCTTTGAGATTCAGCTGAAAAGTTATCTTCCTAGTCAAAATATCCTTTACTCTTCTCAATCTTTTTTTTGGAAGAGCTGACATCACATTTTTCACTCACTACACATACTGAAGTTTTTTTACGAATAAGACGACGTTTCTGATGTCCAAATTTCTTTGTTCGAGGCATAGAAAATATTTAAAATACTTACAAATCACAAACAAACAGAAAGTAAACAAGAAAAAGTCAATAAGCAGTGAAAATATGAAGTTCGTATATCACGTGTTTGTATCTCAAGCAAAGGAAAACAACATTCTTTAAATTTCGCACAGCTTGTGTTATAAACAAGATTGAGTTGAGTAGTTATATTCCTTCTCAAACCACAAGAATAAAATAAATATATCCAGATTAAGTGATATTAAAATACCAATCTACAATCTACATAAAAGCATATGTGTTTCGGTTACTGAAAGATGGGCGTGGCAGTTGATGTACGATAACGTAAACAACAGGTGTGGCAGCTGTTGTTTACATTTTAAAACCGCAATTACTCAGATATTAGGCTTTAAACCTATACATGTTATACATTTTTGGAATCAGCATTAACTCTACTTTTTTTAAGATGAAAATTGAAAAATCGATTTTTTGAAGGTTTATCACGTCTCGGTTCCCTTAATAGTGCATTGCTTTTATGTTACAGAGTGTATTATAAACTAGCTTTCATGGCCCGGCGTTGCACGGGCTTATACCGAAGGTGTTTTTAATCCCCATGTTAATTTCCTCCTTTTATTCTAACGCCAAAACTTTTGTGGGGTTTCACGCGTACGATGTGAATGCATGTCCCGTGAGTGCGTGTCATGGCTTTGTTGCTTAACATTTTCCCTTCTCTTCGCAAATTCTCGATTCTAGTACCACTGAAGACCCGCCGTGTAGGGGTGGGATGCACGTAAAATATGTCGAGAGCTCAAACGTCCTCCCGTTGAGTGGTGTGGTAGTTATGAGAGGGGGTGCCAGCTCAGGTGTCGTCCGCGTCACTTGACCATGGTTCAAAATTACGCGGACCGTCCCCAAAAGGCCTCGTGTTGCTGAACAGTGGGACGTTAATATTCACTCAACTTCACAAATTCAGCACTTCCAATATTATTTTCCGAAATTACTTTGATTTCTTTGTTTCTTTCCTCTCCGCTTAGCCCTGCGTTGCACGGGCTTTTACCGACTGAATAACTTCACCCTCATGGAAATTTCGTGTTTCCCTCAGGCCGATAGCACTTGTGTGTGCGTGCGTGCGATGTGAGTGATTTCTTTAACAATCTCATAAAAACTCCCTTTTTCGAAATTTGTTCTTGCGTTGGTGTGGTGTGGTAATTATTAAAGGTGGGTGAAAGCTCATGTGTCGTCCTCGTCACTTGAGCATGGTTGAAAATTTCGAGGTCCGTCACCAAAACCCTTCAATAGGCAAACAGTGCGAATTTAAAAATCACCCACTCACTCTCCAATTCTTTCGTTTTACCGAGTGAATAATTTCATCCCCATGGAAATTTCGTGTTTCCTTCAGGCCGATAGCACTTGTGTGTGTGTGTGTATGCGCGCGATGTGAGTGATTTCTCTAACTATGTCATAAAAAATCCCTTTTTCGAAATTTGTTCTTGCGTTGGTGTGGTGTGGTAATTATTAAAGATGGGTGAAAGCTCAGGTGTCGTTCTCGTCACTTGAGAATGGTTGAAAATTTCGAGGTCCGTCACCAAAATTTTCGAATAGGCAAACAGGGTGAATTTTAAAATCACCCACTCACTTTCCAATTCTTTCGTTGCAATTTTTTATTTCCCGGAAACGAAAATGTAGTCTTTTTAAAAATAGTTGTATGCTGAAAAAAGACAGAAAGTATAAATTTTTAAAATTACAAAATTTCACTACTATTTTAATTCTTGGAGTAAAATTGTGAGGATTTTTTTGAAATATTCGACTCGGGGGAAAAAAGTTTCATGCAATTACCTTTATAAAAGAAGAAATTATTAAATGATTGATTTAAGTATTTTAAGTGTTTTATTAAAATTTGTTCAAAAAAGTTTTTGGCTTTTTTTTTAAAATCACTGATTCTAAAAGTTTTAAATTGAAAATTTCGAAGTCCGTCGCCAAAAAACTCTGGAGTAGGTGAACAGTGCGACTTTTTAAAAATCCCTCACTCACATTTCAATAACGGAAAAAATATTGCAACAGCAAGTTTGACCTTGGCCGCTGAGCGTTAAACAGAGGGGGGGGGGGGATAATAATGATTCTCGCGCATGCGCAAAGCCTTTAGAATGTCTTTAAAGTTTTCATTATTTTTGAGGGCTCAATTTTTAATTGAAAATTCCAAGTTTTCACATATTGATTGGAAACAACAATAATTTTTGAAGAAAAAAGATTACAAAAATAATGCTTATATTATTTCTCGCAAAAACTTTATTTTACGAAAATCACAAAAAAATCTTTAAAATTCGTAATTTTTAAGCGAAATCGACACACGGGAAAAAATTTCATGCAATTTTTTTTTTCAATGAAGAAATTATTAAATGATTGATTTAAGTATTTTGAGTGTTTTATTACAATTCGTTCAAAAAAGTTTTCGGCTTTTTATTTTTTAAATCACTGATTCTGAAAGTTTTAAAAATAATTTTTATATAAACGCAACGATATTGATTCATATGAGAAAAAATCATAAAATATGCAAAACAGCATTGATTTGTTTAAAAAAAATTGTTTTTTTTTCTATAAAATTCTTTAAAGAAAGATAGTTTTTTCCCGGAAACGAAACTGTAGCATTTTTAAAAATAGTTGTATGCTGAAAAAAGAACAGAAAGTATAAATTTTTCAAATTACAAAATTTCACTACTATTTTAATTCTTGAAGTAAAATTGTGAGAATTTTTTGAAATATTCGACACGGGGGAAAAAAGTTTCATGCAATTACGCATTATTTTAAAGTAAACTATAAGTTTTATGAAAGAGAACAAAAATTTTGATACTGATAAATATTTTAAATGAATATCAGAAATGCATTGAATGCATTTTAATTTTTAAAAAATTTCACTGAAGAAAACATTCAAAAAGAAAATAATACTATTTGATAAAAACATTTAATTTTTTTAATTTTAATTTTATAGTTTTTCATTCCACTCTGTGTTAAAATTATTTAAACACGTATCTGCGAAAAAAAGTATATTATAAAAAACTAACTTATTAATTATTTTCTAATAAAATTGATTAAAATTGCTCATTTAGCAATTAATTGTGACATACCATTTGCTTACATAATGGCAGCACTGAAAATGAAGTAAATTTCAGATCAGTGGGGATGCAGCAAGTGAATTCAATCATTGAAGAAGAGAGAATTAAAATATATTTCAGAATATTTCCTTTTTGTGTGTAATGATGTGTGGCGACGCAATGTCCAGTAGGAGAAAAAATTTAAGACAAGTATGAAAAAAGGCGACCGGCGGGTTTCTGCGAGTCGGACATCCTCCTTCGCATTGACCGCGCACGGCAGTGCTGCAGTTATAGTCTAGAGTGTAGCAGGAGCTTTGAGCACTCAGCCAGCAGACAGTTAACCAATGTTTGGCTAAATGTAAAATCGCGTATTTTAAATTATTTTAAAAAATCACTACCTTTATTTTAAGGGCGTAATTTTTACGTTAATGCTCTCAAACATCACCAACTATTTGCAAAAATAACGTACTTTGAAATAAAAATGTACAAATTACTACTTTTTAATTTATTTCTCAGAAAAAAACTAAGTTTACGAAAATCACAAAATGTTTTTTAAAATCCGTAATTTTGAAGCAATTTTTTCAATCTTCGTATATGTTACGGATAATATTACTGTACACACGGGGTAAAAAGGTTTTGTGAGATTATCTTCATAAATGACGAAGTTATTCAATGTGAAGTAAAAATTAAGACTACGTTTTAAAAATTCTTTAAAAAAAAGTTTTGGAAATTTTATTTTTTAAATGAATGGATCTAAAAGAGAAAGGCTTGAAGTTAATTAGTGTAGAATATCGATTTAATAACACGAAAAGTAATTCATACCCAAAGATTTAGAAATAATTTTCATAAAAACGCATCAGTTTTAACACTATTTTAAAAAATTCGAAAAAAATAGAAAATATCGTTATTTTACAAAAAAAATTACACCGTGTTGTGGCGAAATAAATGATATTTCCGATTCTGTAATTATTTTTTGTCTAATTGCGACACCGAAAATCGGATGACAATTTTAATATGGTGGAAAACGTAAGATTACCGCTCGGCCGAAACGGAAGGGAAGTTCCGCCAAGTAAACAACCGGCAGGAGTAAAACAATTCGGCGTTTTAAGGTTTTTAATTAATATCTTTTTAACTAATTACAATATCGGAATATAAATAGGCAATACGGCTTCCCCGGAAAATTCCCGATCTTTTGGTACCTTCCGCGACTTTCTGCGTGGTGCTGTTCGTGAGAAGATAGACGCAGATAGATAGATAGATAGATAGATACGTTTGTTTACCTTCGAATTTTAATAGTGTAAGATGGATTTATGTAAAAAGATATATATTATAATGTGTAATTTTTTTTTCAATCCTGTGTACATCATCTACCAAAGAAAATATATTTTACCCTAATAATTTTTCGAATATATTTTGAGGCAATCAAAGTAAGATTAAAATTGCCAGATATTGCTAATGTTCCTTAACTTGAAACACGTGTATCGTTAACGTTAAAGTAGAGAGAGTAGAGAGGAAAAGAGTGCACTTTTTAAAAAAACATATTTTATATCCAAGAGATTTAAATCTGCAAATAAGGTACTATTTTCAGTACTTCACATTGAGTCACATATGCTCGAACTTGAAAGGATGAAAAAATGAAACAAATATAACTCCAGAAGATCGATTTTTTATTCACATCGTTTTATGAGGATCGCTCTTTTGATGTTCAAGTGGCTTTTTTTCCTTACTGAAAACGATTTAAAATGCAATTCAGTATTGGAGTAACTTTGAATGAACCAAATAAAAGGGACCAGAAGTTTGTACAGGCCAAAATAGTTTGATTGCACTCACTTTTTTTTTTCAAAACAGTTTTAAAAAGCATGTCCAAACAAACTACGTTTCTTTATTTAAAAAAAACAGTCGAGTTACTCTAACGTGGCTTAGGATCACAGATGTTTGCGTAAAACTGGGACTAATTTCCCGTAAATAGTAGTTTAATTTATAAATTCGTTTTACTTAACGGAAATGTGGAAAATTAGTATTTAAATAATGATTAAGCATAAAAATCACAATAAAATTCTAATAAGACTGCATATCTGTTTGCTATGTATCAATAATTATATAAAGAACATGAAAACTTAAATAGTATTGGGTTGTTCAAACAGAAATGTTTGTTTTGCGTGTGGTGAGCATTAAAAATTTTAAATGGTAACACAAATTGTCTTGCGCATGGTAATAGGTACAATGAAATAAATTATAATTTTCACGGAAGACACTAACAATTATTTTTAATACTCTTATCAGGATTTCCCGGAATAAACTTATCTTAAATGTTCCATTTCACATCCTTAAGCTCAACTGTGGTGTTTAAACCTCCGTTAGGCGTGCGAATCTCTCAGATGCATATTAAAAATAGTTTAAGTGTTGCATCCACACGGTGGGTAAGAACACGACCCTTCTTCTATCTACCTTCCTTCAATCACCCTAGGATTTAGTGCCAAGGACAAGAGCTATTTCTCCAAATTTTGGGCAGCAGGGGCTATTGAGTCTGATAGATGCAGCGCGCCCAACAACGTCAGTTTTCTTAATTTTGTAGTATTTCGTTAATTTTGATTTTTTTTCTTGTAAAATAGGGTAGTTTTCAGTTTTATACGAAAACAATTCGAAACAAGTATTTTGTGACTTCTGTTCGATAGTTTTTTTAAGTTTCAAGTTGAGGTACATCTCAGGGATGCCGCGCGCCTATCCAGTGGCTGTCGATCAATTCTCAAAGTAGCTGGAATAAACTCCCAAAATATTTATATGATAATCAAAATCGCTCAGATCCTCGCGCGCATGTCTGGGAAAAGTAGGTCACGAATTTTTGAAAGAGCACCTGCAGGTCTGAGTGCAATATTCACATGCCTCGGTCATTTTGACTCAGGAGTGAAGAAATATCTGAAACACAATGCTTCATTCAAGACGAAAAACCAAAAGAAACTTCACCAGTACTTTCGAAAAGAAGATTCTGTTCCCTCTTACCAGGACATGAAGAAAATATTATTAAAATTTTGTAATGTATTATACAAAAACTCCATGTCCCTTAAACATTATAAGGTGGTTTGTGAAGACTGCAATACGGCACCTTAAAATGTAAACAGTGGTGATACAGTGATAACTAACTATTATATTTTTGGTGTTTTTTCGTTTAAATATATCAATTTCTGATTCTATTTTAAATATTATTTTTGTCAAATATATTTCAATGCCAAATCTCACCAATAAAATTATTAAATCATCTTCAAACTAAGTATGAGGTGATGCATCTATAAGATGCAACGCGCCTATGGAGGGAACTTTTTGAAGCTCACCTAGCGGTGGGTTAGTAAACTTTTTTATGAGTGGTTATCCACTGTAAAGAGCTGCCACTGCAATGAATAGTGGCATTGCCTTGGAGAAATACTTAATGATTTCGAAGAAATATTTCTGAATAAGTAAAGGATATTTATTACAAAAATTCTTTGTATGCTGAACTATTATTTTAACACGAGACAAATTTCAGAAGGAAAGTTCATCAGATAATAAAAATTATCTAGACCGGGGGTCATCAACCTCTTAGTGAACCAAACCAATCCACCAATAGGATTCAGCGTGCCACACAGTAAGTCATTTTTGAAATATTTTGATTTTCGCGATAATGCATGCAGAGTTAGAGAATAGAGGTCAATAATACAGGTTTACAGTTTTATTATACGTATATTAATATTGCATCTCATTTAAAAATATTTCTTAACATAAAAATTAACAGTATAAAATGTAACTATTCTTTCAACAAAAGGAAAACAAATTCAAATTGCACATATATTATGTATTTTTAAACATATTTATTAAAATAAGAACTAGACTACATAAAATGTAAGTATTTCTTTTCAGTATAGTCAAATGAAAAGTTAAATAAAAGTTTTAATGCAAGCCTACTGCACTGCTCCTTCAAATCTTAAAACCATAGGTATAATGTGTGACTTTCAATTTGGCACGATTCTGAGTATTCAGTTGTTAAACGGTTTCTTGCGGTCTCCGAAATATTTTTCTTTTTCGGAAAGATTGTTTACTTAGATGTATAAAACCAAAAGCAAAAAACAGAGAACATACACCTTTTTCTCTTCAAACAATTAAGTCACTTCAGAAATGCTTTTTAATAATTTATTAAACAATAGTAAATTTATGTTTAGAGTTATGTTTCAGGTATTTTTTTCGTATTTCCATAGATGTCATGAATTCTAAACATTTTTGTCAAATAAGGTCCATTAAAAATTTATAAGTTTGTATCCACACTCAAAATTTGACACATTTGTTGATTAGTGCAGAGTGTCATTGAGAATTAAACCGCGTGCCACATGTGGCACGAGTACCTAAGGTTACAACCTCTGAACAAGACAACGCAATTTCTCTCTAAATTTTACTTTGACAAACACTTATTGTTCTTTCTTAAATCATACCAGTATGAATTAAACAAAACCTGCATCCACGAAAAAATTCCTAAAGGAGTATAAGGTATGTAAAAAATAAAGCAAGCGATAGAGAGCAAAATCTCTCTTTACTTTCTCCGTATTTTTTAGGAGAAACGCAAGTCTTACTTCCCTCTTGACTAGTTTCTACGTTTAATCCTCAAACAATGCAAGAGGTTGGCTTTAAATTTATGAGCGTGAGAAGTGGATTGAGATACTTCAGAGAATTCTTTTAGATTACATTTCTTGCTTATCTGATTCGCGAATAGAATAGAATTTAGTGCGAACAATTCACTGTTTATCTTTTGAAGAAAGTTAAATTGGACGTCTCGAACATTTAATTGTTTCATATGATCTATCTAATTCCGACGAAAAGTTCCAACTACGTATTAGATGGCTGTATTATACGCTAAATTTCGTTGTTTCTACTACCATTATAAGCTTCAATTGTACATTAATAGCTTTCTGGTAATCGTTAACCACATAAGGTGTACTGCAAATATCAACAGTCTATTTTGACGTAAAACTAATCGTAAATATAAATTTATGCTTAGTGTCCCGTGTGCTGATTAACACAGTGCAGACATATAAGTCCTATATTTTGGATATCTTCCAACTACTCAACGATTTTTTCCGTTATTCAAATCACTTTTAAAAACTTTTATTTTAAATCACCAGTTTAAGGTATCCGATAAGTGGCAAAAGCTTTTTTTTTATGCAGATACGGGGATTTTTTTGTTATTTTTAGATTTATTTAGTACATTTTATGAAAAATATGCTAAATTAAGAAGATAAAAAGAAATTATTATTACTAAAATGGGAAAAAATGGGTAAAAATTGACAAAAAATAACATAAACGCGGTCATTCTGTACCAAAAATTTAAGTTTTACAAAAACTAGAGCCCTTTATCTTTGTTGTTATATGAAATTGCTTAAAAAACAGTGATTATATTCACACAAGGAACTATAAATTTTGTAATAAAACGGTAGTTAATAAATCTGAAGGTTAAAACACTTCTACTATTATACAGAACAAAAACAAAAATTTCAGTTAATTATTTTTAAACCTTTTTGTGCAATCACAACACAACTGGCCCCGTTTGAGCATTTAAAAAAAAACACGTTTCGAGTAAAACGTGTTTTAAAGTATGACATCTTGTTGTAAGTAATGTCATCTGCTTTTACTAAACACTTCTTGTTTTTGATCTAGTGAAAATAAGAAACTTGGTATTTTTAAAGCTTATAAGATGATCTATAAAATACAATCATAAAACAAATTTGTCAATTTTTGGCAAAGCTCACAATTTTATGGTTGTCGGATATCTTAATTCACTAAAAAAATTCCAGTAGTTTATTTTTTAATTTAATATTTTCCTAATATTAATATTTAAAATGAATCATTATTCTAAAAGTGATGTCCCAATAAGTAGTAATTTTTTCCTTTTCAAAATATTAATGTCCTTTAAAAAAAAAAGCTAAAATTAAGATATTTATATTTTTGAAAAAAATCTAACATTTTGAGTCCATTTTGAAAACGTTTCCCCTATTTGTTGCAATTACACAAATTGCATCCGGTTCTGAAATACGGAAATGCCACTCATACACACTTTTATTTTAGAACCATTTCTAATAATGAACCAAACACACAAAGGTTTCTTTGTGTTACACTTCCGAACTTATATAGATTCAGAAATGTGAATAAACATAGAACTGTCATAAAATTCTGATGTCTATCTTTACATAACTGTGTACTTAACGTACTCTGGGTTTCTTGAGGGTCATATTATAAATACAATGTCCTAATGATATTTAAACCTGTAAAGAATTTGTGTAATTTCATTGTGGTCAGTTTTTCGCTCTTTTTTCCCCTCAGAAAAAGATTTTATCATATTACAGATTTTGCCTTTTAATTGCGCAGTGTATTACATTGCGCAATTAAAATGCAAAATCTGTTTCTTACAAAAAGTATAAATAATCTCTCTGTATAAAAATTAATATAAAAGATATAAGTTCCATAAATAAAATTTCCACAAAAAATTAACAAAAAAAAAATGTTTACTGAAGTATAAATTTACAAAATTTAAAAATCCGCATCTATTATTAAATTTCACTATTTCACTGAAGATATTAAACATGATAAAAACCCAACAGTGTCTATATCAGGGATCAGCAACCTTACAGCCGCGGTGTGCTAAACGAATGTATCAAAGTGATTCAGTGTGCAAAATTTAAAAGGAATTTTTAAAAAATTGAAATCAGTGACTGTTTTAAATTCTGAAAACCAAAGTACGCACTGAACTTTTTGCTTTGGCTTCCACATTTTTACTAATGAAGTCAGTGTAACAAGTTTGTAATGGGGAACTATTCCTACTTCCCTCTAATCCCCTTTGTCTACTCTCAGACCCGGCTAGAAGTGTAGGAGTAACTAATTGATCAGACAACATGATTCACTAAAATCGTTTAATTGTCCCAATAATCTATACAGACACAATAATAATCCAATTAAGATAGTTTTGATCAATATTTAGAGCGAAAAAGGCAGTTAGCATGGGATAATATATACAGACATTCAACTAATTTCTACGATAACTTTTATTAGCTCATTTCTAATTCGGATGCCCTTAACGATTTACTCTCTAACTTCTATTTAAATAAGAAGCACCGTACCTAAACTCTTGTACTTCCAAAAACCTATAGCTGAGGCTTTGTACACTAACGGTCGACTTGATCACCACGCATCCGAGCGGTCCTCACTTTGGTAATCTTCAATTCTCAATTTAACAATCTTACATTTTCACTTCATAAACTATCAGTTCACTAACTCCCAAAACTAGCGAATGCAGAATTTATATAATAAACTTAATTTGTGCTAAATCACGTTTTCTTACATCCGGTGAAAGTTGGTTGTAAAAATTATTTCTCTTAAAGAATCTCCAAGGTGTTTGTAGAACCGCGTATAGATCCGTCACAAGTTTATCTTTTCCAATTGCCTAATAATGCGCGCACGTGCGGCCGATCAGACTACACCCAAAAAATCTCGAAGAGATTCCCAATCCAAGGATGGACAATTTATTTCATTCTAATTTGTAGTTCCGCAATAATGAGCCAGAACTTTAAGATTCTTTAAGCCCGGACATCCTGTATGTGTATATAAGTAAGTCCATTTTCACCCCATTAATTTATGAACGACAAAAGCTAAAATCATAGATATGCCATCTAGGTATAGTAAAGTTCCTATGTGCTACATAAAGAAACTGGTAACAGCGTCACCTAGTGCATAAATTTGCAGTTAGCATTCTTATCTAAAAAACGGTACGTTTTAAATGAAAGAAAAAAGTTAATTAAAATATTGTTCAGCATCTCCGATTTATTAAAAAAAATATCTGGTGTACAAAAGTGATAGTGATACAAATAAAAATCAAGGGGCACACATGTGTTTGATTGCATTGAACAAAACTGAATTTCCGGAAATGAGACTCATGTACCTGTCATTCTCAAAATGGTGTCTAAAGGCAACTGGACACAGATTTGTACTTCCTGCTGCTATTTCTTCAACATCATAAGCGGTACACTGCCACAAGCCTTCGTATTACGGTTTCGAAGTTCCTGAAGTGTTAAAAAAGGGTTGGATAAAAGTTTTGTTTAATGTATCTCCACAGAAAAATTCTTATGGGTTCAGGTTAGGTGGCGTTCGGTTCATATAGGTCGTTTCAACGTAAACACCACACCAATTGACTTGTTGCTGGAATGTATCTCGATTGGGTTGAATTGTCGAATCGGCCACTTATCTCGCCAAGTGTTTTTTTCGCCAAATTGACAAATGTGCCAAATCTGGTAAACCCTCGTGATTTTTAACAGGGAGGGAGAAACCGGATCACGGCGTAAAAACGCTCTAAATTGGAAATTTTTTCAAAAATGGGCGGACCAGTGGCCGTTTCGACAATTTTACCCTCGATTGTACTGTATGAGATATGGTACTTGTTCGGTTTTGCGCCGTCGTGTTGGAACCACACCTACCGGAAGTCAATCAACGACAAATACTGTAGAAAAGTGGATAGTATGTCCATCTGTATGTGGAACAAGTATTGGGATCCCGTTGACGTGCCATAATAAAATACCGGGCCAATTTTTTCCCCTTAATATTCTACAGCAGACTTTTATCGACCTGTGAACTTATAGTCGCGCTTCGACAGCACAATTAGCATTATTCAGCCACCAGAAATGGTTCTACCTATTGTGCATAATATTACACGCAAAGCATGAATCATCCGACCATCTGATGTCAGTCAGAAAGAAACTTTGGTTAGACCTCCAAGTGGTTCATAATGAGGTTGCATTAATTATAGCATTTCTGGACATTTCTGGAAATATGCATTTTATGCCTATTTGCAACATTACTTCAAAAAAGATGTCTTCTCTAACTTATTCGATAATGCTTAACAGCTTGTAAATAACTTTCTTATGCATATTTTACTGTTCTTGAGATAAGAACGCTAACTTCAAATTTAAACTCCAGGTGGTGCTGTAAGCCGGGTATTTTGTGTGTGTGTAGGGCATTACAACTTTCCTCTCCCTAAACCTCATTTGTTTAACACTAAAACTCTTATCGTTCATAAACTATTGGGGGTGACAACTGATTTAGCGGGAACATTGTATACAAGATGTTTCGGAATTCAACCACAAATTTATAGGGTGATAGAAGGCAGCATGAGGATGAGAAAATAAGAAAGGGCAACAAGAGGTAAGAGAAATACATTCTTAGACGTAAAAGTATTTTTACAATACAAGCAATGCATCGAAACTCGACGTTAGACATGCAAATACAAGTGATTATGACAGCAATTGATCGAAATTGTGGCAGCGTAGGTCATAGCATACCGAAGCAACAAATGAAGTGTTATCGGGTGCGTTCAAATAAATTTGGTGTGCTGGAGATGTCAGCTAAAGCAATGACGACTCATGCCAGGAAATCCATTATACCTACCGACGTCTCCTATAAACAAGCGACTTCAGGTGACCCAGAAGTAGAATGAAAGGCATTGAGATCAAAAGAGAAAGGAGGTCAAGAAAAAGGTCTGCAGAGTCCAATCCACCTTCTGGTATATGTAGCAGGGATTTGGTTATTAACCGCAATCAAAAAAAGTGATGATGCTCCATCGTGTATGAGCCAAAAGTTTTTTAAGTGCATTGGTCGGTATTCCTTGCAGCAACTCCGAAGAAGTGGAAAATTTTCCATACGTTCAGGTTTCTCAAACACTACCACGTCGCTCGAAATCCCCGCATTCGTTAGTTTACTCTCCTCATCTGGATCATTGTCCTCCAATGTTATACTACAGTATTTATCATACTGTGGGGCACGCCAGCCTAGGGAGGCGTGATAACCCTAAGAAGGGGGCACGAACATATTGAAAAGTCGCAAAACAAAAGATAATTTTAAAATATTATTATTTTACTGAAAGTAAATCAAAATACATTCTGATATAATAAAAACTTAAATGCACATTTACATTAATATAAAACACTTATATATATCAGTACTACGCAATGTAAACTAATTTACAACAATACTTAGTTAAGAACAAATTTAATAATTATCAGTGACCCCATGGGCTTGTCATATATGAAATTATATGAAAAAATGAACACTTATCTCGTTTATTTATATAGTTTTTAATTAATCCCTTACATGCCGATTAACAATTACGTGATACGCTTACCAATGCTACAGTTTAACACTTATCTCGTTTGAACACTTATCTCGTTAATTTATATAGTTTTTAATTAATCCCTTACATGCCGATTACAAATAACGTGATACGCTTACCAATGCTACAATTTAACACGTAAGAGCATGTATGTGGTGCATTAAGATGGGGGGGGGTTGGAAAAGGAATAAATAAGCAAATCTACTGAAATAAGTAAATCCTTCGCAAACACTGCAAGTTTATTTTATTGCATTCCAAAGCCTTCGGGATAATTTTATAGATCACAGTTAACAAAAGATCGTACTGTGGAAAGACGTATATGTACGTTCGGAGTAATTAACGCACTGACTGGGTCAGACGTTTACATACGTCGGCGGCACTAAAGAAGTTAAAGTCTTATTGTAGGTTCTTCGTCAAAGTATATTATTATTGAATTTAATACATTGTCATTGTATGGAGGGGGAAGGGGCGATGAAAAAGATAACTGAATATTGCGTCGCAAGTGTTGAAAGTTTGAGAAGCACTATTATTATCGCGGTTTTCACCGACTAAACGTGGTTCTTTGATGTTTCACTGAATTCTATGTTCTAAAGTAATTTGTCATCCTCATGCTGCTTATTATTATTCCTTTGAATTATTGGTCAAATTCGGCAAACCTTCTGTATATATATACGGGGTGCCCCAAAACGACCGCATAAATTCCGCACAGCTAGATTCCTCGTTGGGAGTACATAAAAACTGCCCAAAAAAGCCTTCCTGTATGATCCATGGTTTACGAAAAAAATACGAAAAACAAAGTATGATCTCACTTCCGGTGCAATATAAAACACTTTTTTTGAAACATATCAACGGCAGTATATGCACAGTACGTTCAGTCGAAGTCATCTCACGGACAAGTGCGTGTATGCTAACCTCGGGGGTCTATTCTACCCAGTGCAGTATTGCATCTCCCAAGGTTGGCTGTTGGCCAGACGCTTACCGT
>BMAO01004504.1:0-18999 GCA_019973975.1 Trichonephila clavata
TCTTACAAAATATCAAGCTTTTATTTTTGTCTCGGTCTGAGGAGGATAAACTTCAGAGAGTTAAGGCAATCTATCCTCTGGTTGAATACTATATCTATAATATCCGTTTAGAAATAGTTGACCCAACTATTGTAGTAAATTAAAGAAAACTTGCTGAAACATTCGAAAAAAATTAAAACAGCATTCTGTGTCTGACACACGCATCTCATTCATTAGCACAGATGCTGGTTTTAATCGTCTTTTTGAAAAATATATGTCAAACCTATCGTAGGCTCTTGTCCTCCCCTTCCGATGCTAAAGATTGAAAAATATTCTTTTTTTTTTCTTGCGATTCATATTTATGCGTAACTAGTCAGAATTAACTCAATGCGAATTTCACACTTATGTTAGTGATATGTTATGTGCTTACGAATCCTGGTCGCGGTTCTAATCTAGCACAAGCCTCACACTTCACCAAGTTCCAGAATTCACGAATGCCTTCCTTCAGAAACCAGTGAACACAACAATAAAAAAGTGTTGTTTATATTCTAATTTTCTATTGTAATTTAATTAAGTGTATTTGAAATAAATTTTGATGTTTTATTTTGTCTGAGACAACTACCTTTCAACAAAACAGCTTAAAAGTTAATAATTATTAGTTTAAAAAAATTTTAGATTTTCAATAAGTTTTCGCGTGCTACTTTTACAACTCTGCCGTGCCACGCCGTGCCCGGGATGTCTTTAGAAACAGGGGATTTTTCACGCTTCAAAATACGCCAAAATTGCCAAGCAGCGCGAGTATCATTCTAATGTGGCTGCCGTCTGTTAGATCTTCTTACTTCGGCTACGTCACAGAGTTAGCGCAACACGAAGTAATTTAGAACTAGAAATAAGGGGTGGAGTTCGTTCTTCCGCAAGATATATAATATTATATATATATATATAATATAGTCTGAAATATAATTACAGTTTTTAAAGAGAATAAAAAAGAAATGTTTTTTAATGTCAGTTTTGAGCTTACGTCATAAAAACACAGTTCCTTATTTTTTAAGTTCTTTTAAAAGTAAAAATTCCAATTTTCGGGAAATCTTCATTAACGTGGGCTGGATTTTCTACCGCCAAATTCTCTTTTCTAGCCGAAGATCGATCGCCAAGGCGTATCCTTGAGAGAACCGGTCTGTAGTAACCATATGCGATACGATTCTCCTCAGAGAAAACTCGCGTAGTAATACGTTGTATTCCTGACATTCGGGTTTTCATTTCAGTGTTGATGTTTTCTGAAAATATTACCAGTGTAATTTAAAGGGTAGGTTAAACGATTTCTCGAATTCACATTTTAAACTTTTTTATCTCAAAATGAGATTTAAAAAAAACTTTATGTACATGTCAACTAAGTTAAATTTCAAGTTTTTTCTTTTCAAAGCAAAGAGTTATTATTTAAATTCGAAGCTAAATTACATTATTTTTATAATATGAGACATAAGTATCAAATGAAACATAGTTTTAATTTTTTGCCAGAACAAAGGAAAATAATTACTTATAATTATGAAAAAACACACATTTTAGTACAATCAGTGCAGATTGTCAAGTCAAACTAATCCAGAAATCTCAAATATCTTACTATCCTAAATATCTATTATTTGTTTTATCTCATCATTACCTTAATTTTTAAAGGAGATAATCACTGAGATTTTTTCGAAATAATCGAATGCTTTTCTGAAAAAATTTTCTTCCTTTATATATATATATATCAGAGATGATTTATTTTTTAAAATCATAGATTATTTTATATTGGGTTTTTTTTTAAATATAATAGTTACAAGGGTTTTATTACAATTTGGAAGGGAATATATACTTATATACAGTACAATATCTTACACATTTCATAATTTTCATTATATTTCTCTTTTTTTTAACTACAGATTTTCGAAAAATAGTGATTTACAAAAAGCTGTTGATATTGTATGAGTTTTGAATAGTATAAGAAAATTCATTTCTGCTCCTGATAATAAAAGTGGCTGCGGTAACCTAGGGGTCAAGGTAACGGACTCGTGCCGGCGTGTCATGAGTTCGAGCCCAATACCACTGAAGACCCGCATTGTAGGGGGGGGGGCAATGCATAAAAAGTCTATCGATGCTTAAACGTTCTCTCATAGGTGTGGTGTAGAAGTTAGGAGAGGGGTTGCCAGCTCAGGTGTTGTCCTCGTCACTTGACCGTAGTTCAAAATTACGAGGTCCATCTTCAAAAACCCTCGAGTAGCTGAATAATGTAATGCTAATATTTATTCACTCAAGATAATAAATGTGTTGAAAATAAGTCTCGAATTATCCACGCATAATAAAGCTAGAATTTTCAACAACCAAAACATCACGGCTTCTAGGATTCCTGGGAAGGGATGACTGTAAATTGATATCTTTGCTCCACCACTTTGAATGAAAGTAAATTCATTAGGGATATAAACATATTTATCTTAAATTAACATTTCAAAATTTAGTATTTTTTATGAAACTAATCAAAATAAAAACTGTAGAATTAACTAATGTCTTTTTGTGAATCCTCCTTGATATTATTCCTTTTAATTACTTTTACACCTTTACATACATCTGTATAAAATAATTAAGTAATTCTTTTTTCTAAACAGGACATAAGATGTAAAATTTCTTTTCATTGAAAATGAGTGATTTCCATTTTGTACAATTTATACTTTAATATTTGAACCATATGAAACTACAATTATAGCAAAAGTTATAATTGACATAGTTTAAATATCTGTGTAAAAATTAAAATAGAATTGAGACAATGATGAAATAACAGAATTTATGTGCTCCTTAATCCATTGTTTTCTAATAAAAGTTGATAAACATTTAAAAACATGTAAATCTCAAAACTTGGAAAATGAATTTAAAAATATCATATTATGACTGAAGGTTGAATATATTATGCCAATTGCAAAATTTTAAAATGAATGTTGAAAAAAAGAATATGTTCTGGTTAAACACTTTTCTCCTTGCAAAACAAGAATGAATGTTTTAATCAACAAGACTTAGATTTTTTCAGAGGTCATAGTCAATTTTTAAAAAATGATAGCATTAATTTTTTGATTTGTTTAAAGACCATAGCCAATAAAAATATGATTAATAGCATTTCCTTAATTTTAGAACTTAAAACAAAAATCAGTAAAAAAAAGTATTCAAAAATATCAATCAATTCAGCGTGTTTCAAACTGTGGGGTGCGCCCCTCCAGGGGGGTGGGATAACCCTACAAGGAGGGTGCGAGCATGTCGGAAATAAAAGATTAATTAAGAATGCATCTATATATTAATTTATTGAAAGAAAGCAAAGGAAAATATATTCTGATATAAAAATTAATCAAATATCCATGTACACTGTTATAATATAAATTAAACAGTACAATAGGTAATAAATTTATCTATATTAAATTAAGAACAAGTTTAATAATTACTACCGACTTTCTTGAGCTTGCTATATACAAAATTTAATATATCTTGATAATTTGTGTTATTTATAATTAAGGTCGTATTGTAATTTCAGCGTCAAAGTACATTATTATTGCTTTCAATACAATGTTATTGTATGGGGGGCGATAAAAATTATGATTGAAAATTGGGTCACCAATATTTAAAGTTTGAGAAGCACTGAACGTAATGATAAACTTTTTATTTTAGATTATCATACATGGTATGATTTATAGCATACCATATTCGATTGTGTTATATGTAACATCTACGTTCTAAAGTATCCTTGAATTTTGTAGATAGGATGAAAAAATTATGAAATTAATGTACTTAACTATACCAATAATTTGTAAGAAAATAAAAATTAACTGGATTTTTTATTTCTCATATAAATTTTTTTTTTGTCATAGTACTGTAATTTTTACCTTCAACATTAAAATTCTGTAAAATTTGAATTTCTTTTTATTTGATTATTACTGCTTAATCAGAAATATCAGCAAAACTTTAAATTTTATTATAAAAAAAATAAAATACATCTATATTTAAATTTTTAATATGCATAGATTCATAAGAACATAATATATTTAAAATTTAAGGGGAAAGGCATCTTTTGAATAATTTTTTATTTATGCATTTAAAGATTATATGTTTTATCATTTCATATAATGTTTCTATTCAAGAAAATGATAAGAGATGAAATTTTGTAAGTATAATTCACACAATTTTAAAAACTTAAATTTTCCTTAAGAATGTGGAAAATTTTACTTTTTGTATTAACTAATTTTTTGTAATATGCCTAAGAATGTTTTAAACAACCTTAGGGATCAACTTAACAATAATTTAATTAGTTTTGGAGAAAAAAATGAAATGTTTATGTGTGCTAAAATTCAACAAAAAAGCTAATATCCCCTACATTTTAATTTTTTTTCTTTAAAAAAAGTATTCAGTGTGTTTACAGCAAAATGTATCCCTAATTTTTTTGTTACATGTATTATGTATAACACACACGGAAAAAATGGAAGTGATTGGTAATTAATTGAGGAAGGAGTAGCGTTTTGAATGCACTAATGTATCGAAAAAACACAAACTGAGAAAAACCATTTTAAAGTATATAGTTTTTAAAAAATAATTATTATATATAAGCTTAAATATACTCCTTTAGGACATTAGCTATATATCTCTCTCAAAAATGGTTGCATTTTCTTATTATTTCAACTCATATATATATATATGTATATAATCACTCTTTTGAGAATATTAATTGCACAAGGAAACTCAAGGAGTGTTAAAAAAAAATTTCTTTCATGACAAAAATTTTAGTCTTTTGCTTCACGTAATATTGAAATATTAGATTTTTATGAAATGATATGATGAATAAAAACTGAAATTATTTATAAAAAATGCTTTAATTAAAAAATTTTGCATGCACACATTTCACAAAAAATAAATAAATAAAAATTTCGTTATTGTAATGCCTCAGAAATATTCTGCTTTATATGTAACACTTTCCTTTTTTGTAGCTATTATTTTTCTTTTTCAAATAGTTTTTTTAATCAAAAAACATTCTTTAGCCTTTATATATTTCTATAAAAGGGCATGATCGAATTACCTGATTTGTTTGTTTATATTTTTTAATTGAAGTTTTTTCCCACTTTAATTTTCAGGCGTACAAAAGTGATATATCAATCGAAAGATAATAATGCAAAAAATACGACTAAATAAAAATATAAAATACGATATTTTGGTCGTTTTTAAAATAACGAGTTTTCATAAGGAATTTTGAAAATCTGAATTAAAATTCGAGTAATGACTAACACAACTAATCAAATTTATTTTCCAAAATTTAGCCAACTAATCAACACAAGAAAATTACTTTGCTGCTGTTACATCCAATTAAAATTTTTGAGGGAAAAAAAATATGCTTGCATTATTTTTATCTAGTTTAAGAAGAAGAAAAAATGCTGTTTTAACTAATTTGTTCAAATAAAGTAAATCTAGTAGTTATATTTAATAAACGTCATGCGTAAGAGATGAAAAAGGTAAATGTTTGCTTGATTAAATGATTGTTGGAAAAAATTGCTTTATTTTCAATGTTTCATAAAAAAACTATATTCAACATTTTTTAAATTTAATAATGATATAATCTAATAGAACTAAAAAAGTTTATTGAATAATAATACAGCAATTAAACATTGCAGGAAGTTTTTCAAATTATTTCACATTGGAATTGAATAATATGAATTCTTTTTTGTAATGGACTTCATAATTTATATGCAGTGAAATGAAGAAACCTCTCAGAGCTGGAACGTCTTTCAATTTCCACATAATATCATTTGACAATTCCGAGACATCGTTTCGTTTCATAAGTAGCACTAACGGTATTCTACGTAATAAAAATTTGATGAATGTCAGGATTCGAACTAGGCGGTGACCCTGTAAGAAAGATAGAAGCTGCAGAAATATCTTATAATACAAAATAAAAATTAACGTGAATGCTAAATAACATAAAATTATTCACCAGAATGCAGATTCGTATGATGGGAGTGTATTACAAAAACCTGTTGGGAAATGCAATATTTTAATGTATAAAAGAAAGTAGAAAAGGAAAAGGACTGATTTTAAAGCGTTAGGTTTAAACTTTATAAAAGGGAGTAGATTTCTTTGAATAAAGGACCTGGTTTGAAAATATATTAAATTGTGTGTATTAAAAGTTTATAATTCCATAAATTCGCCGGCAGATGAATTTCACCATCTTACCTGTTGAAGGGGGGCTTTAAAAAGGAACAAATACTGTGTTGCTTTCATAAGTATTAAAAAGGAATTTTGCGGTTGTTTTCTGACGTGTTTCCCGTTCAGTGACAGACCATTGATTATTTGTAAATTCTTCTCCTGGGTGTGGGACAACAATTCTTTCTCTGATAAATGCTATTGATTCCAACTGAAATACTTGATCATGAAACATTTTCAGAGGTAATTTCCTCAAATTTAAAGCTAGTTTATAAACAATGGACCTTTCTTATGATACGCCATCAGTATGTAAATAAATATTTACCTTTTTTTCCCCTTATTAGAAATCTTTTTTCTTTAAAACTCTTCCCAATTGGGATCTCCGTCCTCATCATCAACAAAAGGTACTTCATCATCATCACTTAAGGCTAAAAGAAATGAATAATATTCTTGTTTAAAAGAGTACAACTATCTCGTCTCAGCAATTTTTTTAAATGCAAAATGTAATACCATTTAGTAATTTTTTATTAAAAGTCTTTGGCATCATGTCAGAAATGCCCTCGGATTCGACTGTGGGTGCTTCAATTTTTTTCAACTGTAGGCCTTCTTTTCCATATCCTGGAAAAACCCAAGATATATCTTCTAAAAACATTTGCACTTTTGCGTCCAGAGACTTCAGTGTATTTAGTCGCGTTCTACGGTAAAAATGCAGTGCCATATATTGTATTATAGACTTTTCGGATTTTCTACTAACTATTGATTTTTTAAAATGGCGGTTTTCATTTTCCAAAGGATTTATTGTATTTAATTTATCAGTTTTATTGACAAACTCCCCTTTTTTGTGGTTGGTTGTCTTGTGTATTGCATCGTTGAATAATTTATTTATATTGTGGTATTGAGTTGCGCTGTCCGTACATATTACTGAAGTCTCTGGATTGCAGTGCCTAGCAATACGAGGCCAAAGATCTTTCTTTTTTTTCCCATCAACCAAAAAAAAAAATCCCTTCTTTATCGTCCCTGCAATATAAGAAATATTATTTGTAGCATTAATTTTTCAAATCTAAAAATAAATCAAAAATCGTATTAATATCTTACCGACAATATATTCCAAGTACAACTTGGGTCATAGTTTTCGTTTTTCTACCTTTATTGTATTTTCTTTTTGTTAAGAATGTCTCATCTAAAAGAATTGTTTTTCCTGAAACACAACTCATACTTTAACCGAAATACGTTCCTAAATGCAACGAACATATAAATTATTAGAGAAGAAATTGTTATCTCACCTGGTCCTCCAAGAAGCTTATCGTGATGAGATCCAATGATTTCTGCCACTTCTCTTAGCCTGGAGTAAAAGTCTACAATCGTAGCCCAACTCATCTGTGGTTGTCCTCTTCTTCTTCGGAACATATTCAATTGCTCCAAGACTAAACTAATTTGCAGTTTGATGATAAAACATACAATTAATATGAAAACATCTAGTATATGAATTTTTACATTCTCAAAAAAAGTGTTTGATGTTGGGTTCACCTGAAAAAAATATATCTATAAAATAATACAATAACAACGTTTCAAAATATTTGTGTGGTTAATACATATATTATATGAACATAAAACACACAAAAATCAAAATTTTTTTTTGTTGATTACGAAATTTATTATGAATGATTTTTAATGAATAAATAATTTTAATCACACATAATTTTTTTTAAAAATAATTTTTTCAGTTTTAATTTTTTGCATTTTTTTGGCATAATTTTCATGAACATTTACATTGTCCCTTGTCATCTATAATTTCAAATATTCTTATAGCACTTACACTTAAATATAAAATTACTTCATTTCATGGGGTTTTGAACTAATACATTGCATAATAATAACTTGAATAATAACGCATATAGATTATCGGTCTTAGGGAATAAAAATTGTCCATCCAATGTGATTTTAAAATTCATTTGTTTGCAACAGAATTGCTATTTTAGTTATGGAAGAATTTACTGGTCGTGAATACGACTAGTGGGCTTCCAATCAAGCCATATTATCGAGTTAAATGATCTTTAAATTCCTAACGCTTATCACGAGGTTAAGAAAGAAAACGAATTATGGTTTCATCCTTGTCACTGAAACGCAATTCATATTTTTATAATTACGAGATCCATTACCTATCCAAATTAAAACATATGTGTGTGATTCTGAACCAGTCACTTAATTCTTCTATTGTAATATTATTATTTTGAAAAAGTAGATTATATGTATAGAAACTAATAATTCAGGAGGGGGGGGGACACTTCGAAAAAAATTACTCTTGTATAATTTAAATATTATACTACAATAAACTCAAACATTGAAGAACAGATACACTTCTATATTATAAATTAATATAGAGTATGTTGTACAGAAATCATTAATATAAAACATTATCTTGTAGATTATTACACACAAATTCCAATGTTTAATATTATTCAGTCAACTATATAGAAACAAATTTTTTGCGAAAAAAAATTCACAGGTCACAAAAAACAGAAACTTTTTTGTTGAATATTTTTTATATGCAACGAAAACAATAAATTAACTTTTGATTTTTTCGTATTCGTTTAATTAATAATCATTGCATTCATTGCCGTCTAATTGATTCGATCAGCTGAACTATTTTTTAGCTTTTGAAAGCAATTAATCGTGTAAATGTAATTCAAGAATTGGCTCTTTGCATTAAATATCTAAATTCTACGAGGATATAATGCTTAATTATTTAAAGAAATTTAGAAGTGATACTTTAAATTTATAAGAGGACATTTTCTTTCTAAACTTATAATAATCAAATTTATATTATTTGAAGACTCCTAAATTTATTTGCTTATTCAAAGATAAAAAAATTCTTTATGTTCATCTTTAAATTTGACTTTTTTTTTTTGTTGCTAAATCCTATGTTTTATTTTGCAGAGTTTCTTGATGAAATTATTCATTCGAGTATCTTGATAAAAAAATATTTAAAACTCGTTTATTAAGTCATCAAACACTTTTTTTATGCGAAACATAATTATTACAAAAATATGTTAACAAACTTTGTATAAAGTTTTTTTAATGCTTCAGTTTTATTTATTTATTTTACTGTTTATTTTATGCTTCTACATACAAAATACTATGTTTAATTAAATGTTTGGAAATTCTACATCGTCTGAGTTTTTTACGTATGTTTTAAATTTTGATTTTTAAAAATTTAAATACTTTTGGTTAATTCCTTATAGTGATTGCGGTAACCTTGTAGTTATGGTCACGAACTCGAGGCTGGAATGTCTCGGGTTCGAGTCCTGGTACCACAAGGGACCCACCATGCAGAGCAGGCCAATGTACATTGAATCCGTAGAGGCTCAATGTCTTCCCGATGATGTGGTGTGGCAGTTAGGAAAAGGGGTTGCCAGCTCATATTTTAGTATAATCAGTAAGAATTTCTAGTCAACATATAGTAAGACTGGATCTAATCTAGAAATTTTATATCTCTTACTATTCTAAATGTATTATTTGTTTTATCTTTATCATTATCTTAATTATTAAAGGAGATAATCTCTCATATTTTTAGAAATAAACAACTTTAGTTAAAATTTTTGTTTCTTACAAAATCAATACTTT
This sequence comes from Trichonephila clavata, assembly GCA_019973975.1. Classification (NCBI taxonomy): domain Eukaryota; kingdom Metazoa; phylum Arthropoda; class Arachnida; order Araneae; family Nephilidae; genus Trichonephila; species Trichonephila clavata. The sequence continues at coordinate 9,808 of BMAO01004504.1, forward strand.
GAATTTTCCTCCATTAAATTTATTCACAGCTAATTTATTATACACAAAGATTAACTCATACAAAGATTTTTCGATATAATAGTTAAGAGATATAATTTGGAAGTGAATATATACTTGCAGTATGGTATTTTGTTTCACATTTCTCATTGCTTTTCTCTTTTTTTTTTATTAATAGTTTTTCGAAAAAATAAAGATTTACAAAAAATTGTTGATAGTGCGTAAGTTAGTGAATATAGTTCAAGAAAATTCATTTCTGCTCCAGATAAATGTGTGGAAAATAAATCCTGAATTATTCACATATAATTAATTTAGATTTCTTAACTACTGAATCATCATGATTCTTAGACAGGATTCCTGAAAGAGGGATAAAATTGATATTTTATTTGTATTACTTGACTTAACAGGAAATTGATCAATCATCCATATAAATATATTTATCTTGAATTAACATATCAAAAATTTAACATTTATTTATAGAACAAACTAAGGCAATTTAGAACAAAGGATTTTAGAGGTTTGCTAGTGCCTTTTTCAAATGTCTTTATTCCTTAAAATCCTAAATGATCTTTTTTTTTATTGTATCCAGTTAAGGGAAATTTATTAAAGCTCTTGTTTCATTTAGTAAAACACTTCTATATACATGTGTGTAAAATAATTAAATGATTTTTCCCCCTAAACAACATATAAGATGCAAAAATTCTTTTCAATGAAAATGTGTGTGTGTGTGAGCTTTTAATTTTCCGTTCATAATTGAGAACGAACAAAAATATTGCGATTAGAAATATTTGCAAATATGAACATCCCTTTTATTTTTTTTGTACAAAACTGAACATAATAATTCTTCTGATCTTTCATGTTTAGAAAGATACCGTTTTGAGGTCAACAAATCTAGTACTGTTTTTGCGGCATGGTCTAAAAGATTGAAAAAAAGGGGAATGTCTCCCCTTTTGTTAAGAATTGGGGAGTGGTTCAAATACTTGAAAACTATCCTTCAAGTTATACTGAGAATTTCTTTTTCTTTATTTTTGTTGCTTCGCTACTATAGTTCACTTCTTGTCTGAGAATCATCAGTTTAGAAATCTTTTTTTTTTTTTTTTACCAGTCATTTTATTGTAAGCGATCTAAAGTTTTAAATAAATATCTTCAACAAGTACGAAATATGAAATATTATGAGTTTTGTTCAGTGATTAATTATATAAAAATACTAGCCGCGTGGGGTATAACGGCTAGTATTTGAACTGATCAACTGAATTTGTTTCACTTGTTAAGAAAAAGTGCTCTGTTAACAACAAATGAAATCTATATTTTTTCTATATTTATTACAATTGAAACGAAATGCTTTAATTTTCATACCAATTAAAAGAATTTACGAAGTTTGTATTCCTTTTTTCATAAACTATGTGTTACTTAGAAAAAGCCACAACATTTTAAATTTCACAAACAGCAAAAAAAAAAAAAAAATTCAAATTTATTTATTTAAATTTCTAATACTCTTATCCTTATGAGAAAAGAAAATAATTTTGAAAGGTAAAAAAAAGTCAATTTTTGAAAACACTAATCTAAAATAAAGTTCAAGTAATGATCAGTGCATATAATTTGCACAATTTGGCCAATTAAAAAACACACATAAAAGCTAATTACCTAATCACTTACATATTTTTCAAAAATTTTATAATTGTATAAAATCAATCAAAGTATTGAAAAATTAGAAATATAAAATGTTTGCATTATTTTTATATAGTTTGACAAAGTTTAATATTAAAATATGCTCTGATATTAAAACATTTGAAGTAGCAAATGTGCTTAAATAAAGTTAAAGCTTTTTAGTAATTGAATTTAATTGAAGCGTTCGCACGAAAGATGAAAAATATACATGTTAGATGGATTAGCTATTGAATGACTTTTGGAAGAAAGTTGTCCCATATTCATTGCATCGCTAAAAATTATTCAACATTTCTAAAACCTAAAAATTAAATTTTAAATAATAGTAATCAAATAGTGTTATTAATTAAAAAACAAGAAAAATGGACAACTAATTTTATAAATTAATTTAACATTGAAATTTAAGAACATGGGTTCTTTTGGCGGCGGCAGACTTCAAATTTATATTGCAATCACACCTCAGCTAGGATGTTTAATTTGTATTTTATTAACTACCACACAACATCATTCGAGGAATTTGAGATCCCGTTTCTTATATTACGTCGCACTTGCAGAATTTCACAAAGCGAATTCTTGGTAAAATCAGGATTCGAACCCATGACTAATCTTTTAAACTGCGACCCATTAAAAAAGATAAAAGCTATAGAAATACCTTATACGAAGTAAAAATAGACGTGAAAACTAAATACTATGTAGAATTTTCCCTTAGAATGTAGATTCTTAGAAATAGGTCTGTACTGCGGAAATCTATCACGAACTGCAGTCTTTTAATGTATAAAAGAAAGTAGAAAATGGAAACGACTGATTTTATAAGCATTAAAATAACTAAACTTTATTAAAAATAAATTGATTAATATGAATTTCATTAAACTTACCAATAATTTTATTTTATATAATTATTCCACTTAACAAATGGTTAGAAAAATTTGTATTGTTTTTAATATAACAATTATAAATCAAATAGAATGTTTTTCGATAAAATAAAATTACTTAATTAAACCAACACTTAAATTAAGCCTTTTAAATTCATTAGAATTTCATGCTTCAGAAAATAATGTAGGCAAAATGTAGATTCTTCCTTCAAATTGTATACACAATATATGTAGAGAGAGACCTTACTTTTTTTGCTTTTAAATTAGTATTAATGATGCATAATTCACACACATTCTTGCATTTCTTGGTATAAATATTCTCGTAGAAAAAAAATTTAAGTATTCGAATATTCTTTTTTCAAATTTTTCATAAAAATGACACCTTTAAATTAACGAATGCTTCATTTCATAGAGAATGTGATGACTACGGGCCATTTTCCAATTCCATGAATATTATTATTGACAAATCTTAACACGTTCACCAGATCAAATAGCAACATAAACCGTCAGAATAAGCTGTTTTACAATAAATAAAAATACCTATGATAGTGGGTCTCATAAAACAAAAACGTGACTTTAATTTAAAAAAAAAATTAATCAAGTGGAAACTAAATTTTACCCGTTTAACAGATTTATTTACTAAATTTAATGAGGTTAGTTTGTACTTACAAGGGGACAGCATGAATTTTATTAAAACAAGAACTATTTCACCATTTCTCGCCAGATCAGCTAAAGAAGGATAATACTAGAGATCCCGAATTTTATCAATTGGACACAGACAATCTGTCAGGACATATTAATCTAAGTTCAACAGTTAAATGCCTTTAATTCAGATTTTGAAACCAGGGTTGAGAATGCTTTAACTATGGTAATACCACAATCGGCAATGGATTCATATGGTCACATTGAAGAAAAAATGTCACATTACAATAGGGACTGATCATAATGACCTCTAACGAAGGTCTTAAAGTTTAGAAACAGATGTCAGGAATTTTGGCTTTAAAAAGTGAAACCTGTTATTAGTCCCGAACTATAGAATATCGCGAGGAAATTTCAAATTGCTTTTCCGAATGTGAAGGAGTTTCAGCACAGTGTTGCCTATCTCCAAAAACTAAAAAAAAAAATTGAACACTACTAACAGAGGAGATTTAAGGTTAAATCTGACAAAATTGATACCAAATGTTGAAAATTTGATATTGTAACACCAGATCCTCCCATTAAAATCATTTGTTTATTGTTTAGTTATTTTATTTAACAGTTTTATTTATTAATTAACTTTTAATTTAATTAATTCACAGTGATTTTTAAATTTTAAACACTATACTTCATTACAGTTAGAAATTTAATTCTTTGAACGTAGGGGTAGTAGTACCAGCTGTCAAAAAGACAGTTAAGTTGATAAATTTGCAAAAACTCAATATTAATTAAGCAGGGGTCTATCCCAAACATTGCCCCCTGAAAAACATGACAAGGGGTCTATGAGACAAAAAAGCTTGGGAATATATGTTTTGAAGAGTCCAGCAAAAACAAATGATTTATTACATATATAGTGAAAATCACTTAACACGAAACTGAAGGGACTGAAATATTTTTTTGAAGAATTTTGTTAAAAGAATTTCGTGTTGAGAGATAGTACCAAAAAAAAACATATCAACAAAATTAAGTTTATCAGAGCTTATTTTATCTACATCGAATGTATATGCATGCATTTCATAAAAATCAGTTAAACAAAAACATTCACAAGAATTAAATTAAAATTAATACAAAATTATAAAGTTTTTTGAAAAACAAAACATTTATTGAGTTTTTGGAAAATAATCTAATATTTTTCTTTGCATTGGCTTTTTTAGCATCAAACTGTCAACAAAGTGTTCGATGTCGTTCATTTTGTTATTCATTTCACCATTGGAATGCGTGTGTGTGTCTTAAAACGGCGCACACTTTGTATTGTGTTAAGATAATAGCACTGCAAATTTCTAAATCTATAGTGAAGTAACAAATATGAAAAAAAAAATGTTTGTAAAAAGTCACGCAATTAAAATATGATACTATCTGGTATTTTCAAATCAGGCCATATATTCTAGGGAAATCTACACAATCTTTCATAATACTTATTATCTAATGTCTTAAATTTAATCATTTGCATTTTTTTCAACTATCTTTTATAAACTAGGAAACTGCATTTCATGAAAGGTTTCTGTAATATACTCCTGGGTATAAAAAGCTGCACTTTGAGCAATAATTCTATATGTTTAATTAGAACATTAATTTTTATTTTATATTAAAATATTTTTTGTATCCTTTATTGTTTTTTAAAGAGCCGCAGCTGAGTTGTGATTTGAGTTTTGATTTTAGCAAAGGTCTATCATGTGAAACTCTGCAAGTGCTAATTATAACGTGAAATGGGTGGTATTGTGTACAAGTTAGGATAATACCAGTTAGCGACCCAATTTATGTGCCGCAGTGGTTGTCAAGCTTTTTAAACTCACGTAATCCTTAGAACTATAAGGTATTTTCAGGGCGCTCCATTCCACACACACACAAATACTATAAAGAATGCAATTAAAAAAATGATAATTTGAAGTAGATCAACATGTTATAGGTACTTCATGTAAAGACAATTTTTAAAAAAAGTACTATATTTTTCATCAAAATTTTTACTGTGATTTTTCAATATAATTTATAATCACTAGTAATATTAATTTGTGATCTAAGTAACACTTACTCATGTGTTATATTCAGTAACTAGAATATGTGCTTGTTATACAAACTGTTAAAGTCTAGATCTATTGAAATCATCTGCAATCACATTTCATATTCTCTCTCAGTGTTTCATTTTTTTTCCCCTTATATTTTGTTCTTTTTTTCCCGCAGATACATTCAAAGATTTTTTTCCCTTTAAATGCATAGTTTTGAAGGGCATTAAAATGTTTAAACTGTGAAACAAATCCCATGTATTTTGCATAAATTTACATCCTAAAATTTAGGAGCTGTTCTTGTGTAAACTTAGATTTTAATGGAGAATCTGAGGATCTATTAAAAGTTACTTCTCTTTCATTATAGGTATTATTTCCGCAAACGGAAAAAGGTGCATTTTCCATTAGAAAACTATTTAGCTTTACAGGACATTGTACTAACGAGTATAAAATCATTTCATTGAACTCCGGAATAGTAAGCAATAGAATATAATGTTAATAAATTCCAATTAATTATGCTAATCAATATTTAAATTTCATTCTAGATAAGGGCTTTGAAGATTTGACTTTCTCCTTAAATCCTAAAAATGATTTTACTTTTTAAAAGGACAGGGATACGAAGGATTTAAATAGATAAATATTTTTTTGCTAATAAAATTGAAATTTTGCTGATATTTCTAACTAAGCAGTAATAATCAAACAAAAAAGAAATTCATATTTTATTGAATTTTACTGTTTGAGGTAAAAACTACAGTATAATGACAAAAAAAAACCCTTTGTATGAGAAATAAAAAATCCAGTTAGTTTTTATATTTTACAAATTTAGAGAAATGCATGATTGGTCTGTTAAGTATATTAATTTAAATTTTTTTTCTCATTTTTGCATTCTATCCACAAAATTATCATATTAATCATATTTTTATTGGATCTAGTCTATAACCAAATCTAAATCTAATGTTAGAATTTTTTGAAGATTGACTATGATCTCTGAAAAGATCTAAATCGTATTGATTAAAACGTTTATTTTTGTTTTGTAAAGAGAAAAGTGATTTCTAAAACATTCTTTTTTCACATTCAAAATTTCACTATTAGTATAAATTTCAGCATTTAGTAGTATTAATATATTTTTAAAATCCAATTCTGAGTTTTTGATATTTGTATGATATTTTTAAATATGTAATAACACTTTTTAGAAAATTGTGGGTTATGGAACACATAAATTTAAATATCTTTCCATAGAAAGTATGCAAATTTTGTTTTAATTTTTACATCGATATTCAGACTAAATAAATTGTAATTTTGTCTTTAATTGCAGTTGAAGTTGGTTGAATTACTGAAATATTGTTAAATCTTGCATGGGCACAGCTTTAAGATCAGCCAATTCTTTATATATTTAAGTCATTTGAAAATCTAAGCAAAAATACCCAGAACTCACAAAAGCGAATCATTCAGACACTCTCTTTGGGGGATGGGGAGAGAAAAAACGGACATGGCTATGGTTTTTTATTTTATTATGTGCCAGCTGCAAAGGTCGTTGTTTGTCGGAAGGAGAATGCATACAGTGAGCGGATGGACCGGTCAGCTAAAGATCCTTATCAGAGAAAGAAAAGGGGTCCTATTAAAAATTTCACAGCGAGCAGCTTTTGCTTGAACAATAGAGAAGGGTCGTTTTATCCAAGGGGTCAAATTCTGCATAATACAACACAGTACCGGTTTGAGATATTGGGAGGTTTCTTCCGCCAAAGGGGAAGGAAAGTGTTCAATAGAGGCAACTAATTGCTTAACCCCTCTCCAACGGCTTTTCATAGTATTTTTAGCATTGACAACATGAATCCTTATCTGACAGAATGTAGCTGAATTTATAGTTTGTAAAATGCCTTACTTCGAAAGAGAGACAGGCAAAAATGAGAAAATATAAAACAGTAGGGTGTGGAAATGGCAAGGTCAAAATCAACGGTCAAAAATGTGTCTAAAATAGATTTCCGCCAGTGATCTTCCCAACTCCTTAAAAATGAAGACATAGCAGTTTTAAAGAGAGCTCATCGATTGTGTGGGGACAGAAAGACAAGCAAAACTGTTCTTTTTTTTTACTCGTGTAAAAGGGATATATACCATACAAGGGATTACTTTCTTCTTTGTAATAACTATCAAATCCAAATACCAGAATATTGAATAAACTTAAAGCATAATATAAGAGATTAAATCACGAAGGATTTTCACTTTGAATTCAAGCAAAATAATTAAAATTAAGAAAGAGCTCAAACAATTAAATTTTTCTTTTGGTAAAATCATTAACTTTTCCTTTTGACCCCACTTAAACAAATGAATATTGCTGTTGCATTTTTTTAATAACAGCAATAATATTTTCTACCCATTTTTGATGCACTCCTCAATAAAGTTATTTTCAAAATAAACAAAATTTCTAATTAAATTTATATTTTATTAGATCAGAAACATCGTAAATTAAAAAAAACAACTTATTTGTAGCAAAATCTAATGTGTACATACAGTAGCGCATATAAACATTTTTCAGGGGGAAGGGTCCATTGTAGAAAGTTCCCCAACTTGTATCATACCTCAAGACAAAACCAATTAATTCTTCTGATTTTGTTAACAAAAAATAGTAACAAATAAATTACTGAATTAATAGCTAGCATAATTAATAAAATAAATTGTAATTACAAGTATTAATTAAATTTTGCATTATAACATATAGGATATCATCAACTGAAAAACTCAAGGCTTTGGAGGGGGTCACCCCCCTTGTGTGCGCCATTGTGTACATATCTTTTCACTTTTTAGCAAAATTTTGAAATTTATGGGAAAGGGAATACATAAACGATACATTTAAAAAATTAAATTAAAGAATAAATTTGATTCTTTATGTGAAAATCTAATTTTTTTCTGTCGAAAGGAGTAATTGAATTCTTTCTGAATATTTATACGATGTTGAAAAGAAAATATATAATACTTTTAAACTCGTTTTATAATTCAGTCTAAGAATTAGTGGCATGCACATACCTCTTTGGGGGGGGAGAGGGGTAAAAAAACACGTAGACCTAAGCGCGAAGGCATAAGCTAGATGGCGAAAATTAAAAACTTGTTGTCTAAGGAGGGGTATTGAACTCTCAAACCCTCCCCTTGTGTGTGTGTGTGTACGCCACTGCTAAGAATTAATTGTATAGTGAATACATTCTCTTATATTTGAAGTTAATGGGGAATCCCAATAAGTTGGATTCAGATACACAAAAAATTGCGTATACTTACACTATAAATCTATTTAACAAAATGAATGGATTTGTGTTGATATATATAAAAAAACAAACCATTGAATTGCACTTTAATTAAAATATTCTTTACTATCTGGATTGAAATTAAAGTTTGTCTGAAAATTATAAAGTCAAGATATCTATCTTCATTAATTAATATATTCCTTTTTATTATAATCTTCATTTGAAATGTTGAAGTAATGAAATTCAATAACATTTGCATTTAATTTTCTTGTTGATAATAAGTGTTCCAAAGTGGTAGTAAAAATTTTCTTTCTTTCTTGTAGTAAACTCTGACGGCAAGTTTTCCTCATTCTGAAGCACAATTATTCCTACATAAAAATGCAATAATGAAGTAAATTTGACAATATCAATTAAATTGACAATTACTGGATAGATATTGCAAATTTTAAATTTTTATACAGCTTTCGCAGCCAGCAATACTCATAAAAAAGAATATTTTCAAACTATACATAGTTTATTAACTAAAAAATGAAATAAATTTTTTTAAATGTATTTAAATAATAAAAACTACAAAGACCATTAATTTTAAAAATAAAATTTGAGAAAACATATAGAACACGAACGTATATTTTTTGCGGCAGTTCTGAAAAAAAAAAAAATATATATAGAATTTTTAGAAATATTCCCAAATTTATATTGGAAAGATAGCTGCATTTTTAAGAATAACAT
>BMAO01004505.1:0-38531 GCA_019973975.1 Trichonephila clavata
TTTTTTAGTTATACGTGTAATTCAAATTAAAGTAACATTAGTGTGACTTTTGTTTCAGATTGGATGACAAATAACTCATATTAGAATTATAAGAGGTTACTTTTAGCAGAATGCATGCTGAATTGGAGTCATCTGCCAAATGGTTTCCAAGCAATTAATTATTTTTGCTGTGGTTCACTTCTTTTGACAAGAGGCTTTGCGATTTGTTTCAAAACGCCGTTTTACAGACGATGTTGTGCATACCACTGTTCCAGAACATAAAACATACACCGCTTTGTCATCTTTACTAATAATGCCATATTTCTAGATTCCCCGAGTTTGAAATTCTCTGTTACAATTAATATTTTGCACTTTTTGTTCTTTTGCTGAACTAGCCATGTTAAATAACAGTTAAAAATCGTAAATATAGCACAAATAAGCTTTAAGATACAGTTGTGTCTACTTTAAAATACAGTTATGTGTTACGATACAGTTTTGTCTATGCTATGCGTAGACAAACTTTGCATCATAAGCAATTGTAGTCCACGACGTACCTAAGGCAAGACAATATCAAACGAGTGTGCCCCCCCCCCCTCCAGCTCTGCGACCAATCAGTCACGTTTGTTAATAATACTTCATAGTTAACTTCGTTATTTTGAAATAAAATGCAAACCATTTTGATCACTGGCGTGCCAAAAAATATTATGTTGCGTGCCACTGGTTCGCTCTCTCTGCTCTATACGGATGAGGTCTGGAGATCTAACTGCCCAATCCATTCAGTGAATATCCTCACTTTCCAGAAATTCGTCGACCAGACGAGCTTTATGTGCATCGCGTTGCCATTCATTAAAATAAAATCAGGGCCAACTACCCACCCTGAAAAGGCACACATAGGGCTCCAAAACCTCATCTCCATATGGCTATGTCCTCTTTCAAAGACATAGGAGGAGTGCCATACAGCCAACCAACATAATTCCTGATAAGATCATCAAAACTCCACTGCCGTAATGATTGATTTCTCAGAGATTGGAAGGACACACACACAGATTGGAGGGGTTTGGTTTTCACCAATGTATTCTGGCTGTACTTTCGTATGGAGAAATCCAGAGATCCGTTACCTGCCCTCCAATGTCCGAGAATCGTATTTAAAATCAGTAGAAAGAATGCGAATTCTATTTAAATGTAATTAAATCAAGATATTTTAAATGCAGAATTCGTTAAGTGTACAAATGCTACAAACACATAGCAAAAAAAATTTATAGAAAAAAAATATTTAGATTGCGAGTAACAAAAATATTCACTCAAAGTTGTTTTCAATTAATCATCAAAATGCTCACTTTTTAAATAAATTAAAGTGGAGTGTAACTTTTCTAAACTTCACAAAATTGGGAAACATTAATCATCCTTTAAAGTTTAGATAGAAACAAACTGCTAAAGAGATGAAGTTAAAAGAAAAATGCACCATAATTATAACAACAACTTATTGCCCTTCTAGAATGAAAAGAAAATACATTTTTGCACTAAGAAGAATGCTAAATTATTTTCCAAGAAAAATGAAGTGTCAAATTACAAAACAAAATCTTAGCAACAATTCAAGCAAATGTTTATTTTAAGCAAAATAATGTTTACAATTAATAGGGAATCCATTCATTAAATGACAGTAACAAATGAAGCACTTACATATTATAGGGAATTTATTCAAATTTTTCAAAATCCCCTGGAAAATTTTAACCTAGGAATAGAGACTTTCTTTTAACAACTAATTGTCACATCTTTCAACTAACATAGTAAATACAACGTGCCTGTTCGAGTGTACCTGTCCGTGCATTTATGAGCCTCTAGTAAAATCTAATTCCTCTGAAGTTGACATTTCAATTAAATTTTCAATCAGAATTAAAAAACTGGCTACTTGGAAGAATATCGTACCTGACAATTTAAGCCATTATTTTAGTAAATAAATTCATATTTAAAAAGTACAATCGAGAATTTAAGTGAAAATTAACATAAAGCACAGATAGCTTTAATGAATTCCTTTATATCAGTAGGCGTTGGTAGCTGAAATACACGAATAAAAACACTTGATGAAACATATATCTAGTGATAATTTCAAATACTTTCAAATACTAGTCATAATCAAATACCGGCGTAAAACGCGCAACTATACTTTCAAGATGAATTTTTTAATTTTTATGAATATTCGCCGTATAACGCGCATCCCCTTTTTATGAAGAAACCTGTAATGGACGCGTGGCATGTTCTTATGTTTTTGTATTCGACGTATTATCCCAGGCTTTTGAAAAAATAATGTACTTCTAGAAGTACAACCCTTTCAGTTCGCAAGGTATGTCATTTCTTTTAAAGAAATAGTTGTAGCGGTACCATCTATATAAACCAGTAAATAAACCTTCATCAAAACTATAAAATCATTTGATAAAAAAAAAAAAAAAAAAAAAAAAAAAAAAAAAAAAAAAAAAAAAAAAAAAAAAAAAAAAAAAAAAAAAAGCGTCACAATATACGCAGAGCAAACACGTATACTATGCGGCTATCAGATCCTTTGTATTCTATATAAGCATAACTACCTCACACGTGATCATTTTGGTGTAGTGGATAAGTTACTCGGCTCCGGATCCAAAGGTACCTGGTTCTATCCTACCGGATAAGCGCGCCACTTCATAGTATTTCGATCTATGTCGAAGTCATCATTTTTTTTATGTCCACATCTTTTTTATTTTTAAAGCTTTTTATTTTTATCTTTTTCATTTTTCTGGCGCATAGCACGCATCCGTACATTTCGATATTATTTGTTGTGTTAAAAGTGTGCGTCATATGCCGGATTATACTGTACATAAATTAATACAAATTTATTTCGATTGTTCTAATAGTAATGGCGGAAATAAAAGCAATCTTTTTCTAAAATGCTTCCATTGAAATTCAAAAACAAAACTTGAATTTCAAAATCAAATTTGCTGTAGTTAAAAAAAAAATTATTTTTTTAATGTAAGTTTTTTTTTCTTCATAATAGAATTTAATATATTTTTGGAACGATAAGTTTCAAACAATTTCATCATAACTTAATAGAGTACATCACTTTGAGGATAGTAAAAATAACGCAATCAATAATTTGCTAAAATAACTTAAGTCTGGATGAAATTGTAATTAAAATAGTTATGAAAAAATTCGTTTTATGATATGAAGCCATATCAATGAAATTTAATTAGCAAGCTTACTTCTAAAAGTGTTTAAAAGCAAACAGTTTTTAAAATATTAATATTAATATATATATATATATATATATCCGGTTAAAAAATAAAGATAATAATTAGTATCAAAATCAAGTAAAGCTTTTCCCACTATTTGATGTCAAAATAAATTATGAAAAATAACATCAAATAATATTTACAGTAAAAGCTATATGCATAGAAATGTGTAATGCCATATACACTCTTATGTGAAAATACATATCCAATACTATTGCACAAATTTAAATATTTCCAATATGACATCCAAATTTCTCTCGAAATAGTCTGATTTATAGTTTTTAAATAATTTTCAAATTAATTACAATTATTTAATTCACTAATCATGCTCAGAGAGTTTATTTAATACAGAGTTAAAAATCTTAGCTAAATTTTCTTTTTTAAACGATAATTCCAAATTGAAATATAAATGAGTATTTTAACAATGTACCAAACAATAAATATTTTGAATTTCATAAAAAATAAATACGAATTATAATTACAATTTTTTAAATATATTATTTTTTTTGTCCTTAGCGTGTCTTGTAATAATATATCTTTACAACAAACGTCTATGTTTTAGAAAGCGTATCAATCTTATGGAAATTTCTCAATCATATTGTTTTAATATATGTTCGGAAAAAGAAATAATTGTTATTTGAACAAATTATGTTTATTATACAATAAAACTAAACTCAGTGGCGCAACAGCCCGTGAAGGCAAAGGTTTACGTGCCCTTGGGTACTGAGGTGCATGAGCAGTTATTGCAGTCAGGAGGTCAGTCTGACGCGAAACGCCCTGTGTTTAGTTCTCAAGCTTAGTACCCACTGAAAAGACGAAAGGCTGAGTTGACTTTGCCCCCTGCTTGGGATTTGAACCCCGGACCTGTGCCGTCCAAGCGCGAAACACTACCACTCAGTCACTGGGCTTCTTATCAGACAATATTAACATTAAAATGAAATTACCTTTTTTGAAACATTCCATTCAAATATTATTTTTTGGAAATGTAACTGAATTATTTAAGCAAATTGCCCTACGTCACTTCAAAAATACTCTATTTTATTTATTTATTTATTTATTTGTAATCTTCAATAGTGCTTGTACATTCTTTTATTTAATTTGTGGCATTTTAATGTGGAGAAAGAAATTCAAAATTCTTGCATAAAAATATCTCCGCCATTTTTTAAAGTATGGATAATTTCAAAAAAAAAAAATTATGTTGAAACCTTATAGTTCATTCAATTGTTTTAGTTACCAATAACACTGAAACTAATAATAATATTGTAATTAGAAAAGCTTATAAAATTTTTTCCTCGTTTTAGTTCTTTAAGAAAGAGAGGAAAGAATTTTATTAAATTTGAATGCAGTTCTTTAAACTCGTGCTATCAATATGTTCGATTGGATACGTTCTCTAGAAGGGCAGCTTAAATAAAATTGAAAAACTCATAAGTAAATTTATCAATAATTAATGTTCTGAAATATTTTTAGTCATTTGTTATTTAGCAGTAAAAAAATAGTAAAATAAAAAATAAAATTTAAGTTCTTTACCTTCACTCCGTCATATCACAATTTCAATTTTTTAAGTAAGACTAAAGTTTTCTTAAATATTTTTTTTTCTAATTTGAACAGAAGTTTTAATGCTGTCATTTCCTTAGCCATCGGTCGGCTTCAAAGTAGTCTAATATTAAATTTTCAGATTCACAAAGAAAAGTTTCTATTACCTCTATGTCACAGTACAAAATTTATCAGTCTTATCAATTATTAATCCGAAAACGTTGCAAAATATATAAAGAAATAAAAAATAATTCGTTTTGTGAATTTAAAATGCGCTGAAAAACTTCTTAATATCAGTAATTAAATCAACGTGATGAAAATTATATTTTTTTCAGAATGCTTCTCTCAGGAGTTCAGTTTTTCCTTTTTTTTTCTATGATTAAAAAAAACACATCATGAGATAATTTTTTTATTATATAACTGCTTTTAAAAGCCTTTTAGAGTTAATAACTGCCTTGGGCCATAAAATTTGATTCTTGGTTGTTGTTTTTTTCAATTGCTGTTTATAGGCTATAAACCTTTTATTGCTTTTGAAGAACAAAGAAGAATTTAAGTAATGTGCATAGAAAAAATTACGAATGACATGAATAAAAAAATTTTAGTTTTGAAGTATTGCCAATTTAATCTTAAAGTAATTATCACATTTTAAATTACAGACGCCAAAACTTTCAAAAAAAGAGTAATTTGTACGTTTGTTCATCTACATCTATAATGCATTTGCGAGACCTTTATTTAATTATCCCTCTTTATTCGATATCAATTCCTGTAATATTGGAACACTGTTGATATCCTGCTGTTAATAAATTATTTTAACACAAATTACAAAAATAAGTATCTCTTGCTATATGCATGAAAATAGTAATCAGAAGTAATTTTATATTTTAAATTTGCTGCATTGTTTGTTTTCTATAAACCAACGAATGACAGTTCAATATGAATTTTTATCTAAATTGAAAAAATGATTCTAGTAAATTATTTCTTTTAAAATGAAGAAAATAAAAAAAAGTTTTTTATTTCTATTTTAATTCCTAATTTTAAAAATATCTTCATACAGTGTTTTTAAACACATTTCCCCCATCATATTTTTAAATGTATATTTTCTGAAACTTAAATAAACATATCCTTTTTTTTAATGTTTCTTTATAACTAAAATGTTCATTCAATTATTTATTTTTATAAGGTTGATTTATAATGGCTATAAATAGAAAGGAAAAAGAAATTTATTTTTATACGTAAGAGGTACAGTAAATTAGTATGATTTTGTTGACATATAGTATAAAGCTAAAAACGAGGCAAAACACAAAATTTTAATACATATTGTGAAAGTTCTATGTGAGCTCCTTCTACCAATAAACCTTTTGGGCAATTTCTGGACTTTAAAAAGTATTTTATTATAAAACTCCTTTCGAAGAAGAAAAACTGATTATGTTAATTTAGACTACTATGTATAGCCTAGGTTTTCAGATTAGAGAGAGAGAAATGGGCTAAACTGCTATCGGTGCAGAGATTAATCAAATTGAATGTGAATCGCGGATATTTAATATTTGATAATTGAATTACTTAAGGTGAGGAATTGTCACTGGGATTAAATTCCGAGTAAATAGCTAAAAAGCCAAAGTGATGGCCTTGAGTAAGTGTGATTTGTATTACAGTTTTCTCATATCTCCGCTTACCTCGTTTATTGTCGGCATACGCGATTAATTGGGAGCATCTCTTATACTGGGTCGTTTGAATTTGTATGGTGATTAATATTGTTAATAAATTAGATTATTTTGTTGAACTATAGCTAGTGTTTCTTTCAATCATCCTACACCCTTAGGCACGCAGACTATTACAATATGCAATACACAGGTGTACAGGTGTCTCTTTTAAAGGAACAGATTTTCACGGATTTTTTGAAAACTACAGAATTGGTTTGAATGTAAGTATAAATAAGTTTTTCTTCTTTTCCAATCAAATTTCACCTTTTTCTTTTATTTTGTGCGAATTAAGAAAACTTATAAAAACAGATACGTCAAACACTACTCGTGCGTTTTTAGTTTTTCTCGTGTTTCTGGAAAGCTAACGGTAATTTTTGAAACTTTTGTAAACAATGGCATGAAGACAAAGTTTGTATGATGGATTGTTAATGAGAGCAATGAAGTATTATGATCTATATGATGAGAGTATTTGGGAGATTGGAGTAATGCCAATCCCAAGAGAAGGTAGCAAATGGTTAAATATGTTACGAAATGTTATATTTTTAGGATTTAGGACCATTTCCAGGAGACAGTCATAATTCCATAAGACCAGTTTTTGAGCTCCTAAGACCACTACAAGCCAGGCTGATCGCTACATAATTTAAACAGCAAGGCGCAATAGGAATCGACAATTACTCAATTCGCAAATGTGCTTTATACAGCTGCTAATATCTCAATACCGAGATGTACTGTTTAACTTAGGCTTCATGAGGTAAGGCTTTATGCCAGGAGAACAATGGACTGTAATGTAGGTCATAAAAGATCCCCTCTAACATAAAGTACACTACATCCTCCATGCCCACAGAAGGCTTGTACATCATTTTCGGAGCTGTGAAACCGTTTTATCCTAATTATGTCTTGACGTGCTCACATTTGGTGAGAACCAGAAACTGATACCCACTCTCCAACATCATGGAAGCGTTCAACTAGGAAGGCAGTGAGTTTCTGGTCTCGGTCAACATGATGTTAGACGGATGCACAGACGCCTTTCAAGGATTGTTTTGAGGTATAAGGATGAGATCTTTCAGTTATATAGGAACCTTTCAAAATAACAGTTGACACCATGAATTTTTATGAACGATAACGCTCATCAACAACGGGTTCAGCTCGTCGACAAATACCTCGAGACTGAGAGTATTCAGAGAATAGAGTGACCAGAAACATCTCCAAATTTGAATACCGCAGATCATATCTAGGGTTCTTTTAGGAAAGCGATTGTAGCTTGGCATCTCCCTTCCACCACAATCCCGGAGCTAAAAATTGCCTTCGTGAAAGGTAATATATTGCCTTATCGACCAGCAAACCTTCGCTGCTATTACTTAATCAAATTTAGATATAACAGAAAGTGTAGCAAATCACGGATTCCCTTCCTCTCTCCAGTTGAAGCTACACTGAGAATCAATAGCTAGGCTGAACATAGATACATCATTGAACAGAATTATCTTTGATTTAATGCAGGTGTTCTGTCTGTTGTCTTATAAATGGGTTCCTCTTTGGTCAAAAGTGAGTTGAACTGCTTCACTCCTCATTCTGATGATGATGAAGTTATATCTATAACAGGACCAAATCGGACAGTACCATGGACCTAGATGATTGTTCAAGCAATCTGGGCAATATTGTCCACATAGAGGCTTGTTGACAAGGAAAGGACCCTTATTTTTTCTAGGGCAGCAAGAATAACTGGACCTTCAAAAATATGAGCAGGTGTTAACTCAGTATCTACACAGTTATCACAAATTCTTCTACCATCCCTATGAAACTTCATTCCTCTGTGATGACCTGTTCATAGCTTAGCAATAAATAATCTTTGTTATAAGGAGGTCTCCACTTCTATTACAGATTTGATGCTTCAAAGGAATTGACTTCTCTCTCAATTGGAAATTTGTGACAGCATTGGCGTCTAATAAAGTAACGTTGACAAAATTGTCATTATTAAGATTTTTAGCTTCTTTCACCGGTTTATCCGCATTTTCATTGCCTGTAATGTCAACATGTGCACGTAACCATTGGAGGAAGCAGACTTTATCTAACTCCTGTAATCTAAACAGGCGAGAGCAAATCTCTTCAGTAATCCACTCCTCATTCTCTAGCTTGTAATAGACAAATATCAACATTCAATAGTCATCATAGCCATTTTACGATCTTTCCCAGGCCTTTCTTCTTCGAATATCGTCTCATTAATATGTCTATTTGTACTCAATGTTGAAGTTAAATTAACGTATTTAGCAACTTACACTTGGAGCTATACCCGACATGGACCTTCCAAAAATTCACTATTTTATTCCATTGTTCAAAGATTGATGGTTGTTCATTTTAACTGTTTGAATTTTTTCAATTTTACAGAATGTTGCAAAAAATATCACGAAACTTGCCGAGGTATACAGTTGATAAAAACGCAGAAATAGACAGACACGCATTTTAATGTTTAAGTATGATTAGAATTCCTCGTGATAAATGGAGGTTTGCACATGTGCCAGAACAATTTTATCATTTGTGCAGTGATTGACCTTTCTTTTCAATTTATAAAAATTAGCTTCAAAAATAAAAAAAAGCAAAACAACAAAAACAACAAAAAAATTTTACGATTCTTTTTTTTTCTGGGTTAGAACAAATTCAAATATATTTTTACCCCTACTAATATTTAATTTTCTCTAATATCTCTCTCGCATTCTTTTATTTTTCAATTCCTACTATTAGTTCACACTCTCCATATATATATATCTTGTTCAAATTTTCAATCGTTGATAAAATACTTTTTATTCATCTATACTCAAGTTCAAATACATTTTTTAAACTTGTAGGGGATGACACTTGATGTTAATACAGTTTTTTTTAATATTAGCTCATTAATTCTATTTACATAATAAATAAATAGTAACAAACAAAAATAATAGTCCAACACCATATATAAAAAGGAAAACTGCTCGTTGTGTCCCTGTAGCGCAATGGATAGCGCTTTGGACTTCTAATCCAAAGGTCGTGGGTTAGACTCCCACCTGAGATAGCCTAATTTCTGAGAATGTGATTTCTTTTTACTCTACTATTTTGTTGGAATGATTAAATTTAATTAATGAATAAATCGACAAAAAAAAATAATAGTCCAACACCATATATAGAAAGGAAAATGGAAAATAGCAAGGAAAATATCTTTTTATTCTGCCACTTAAAGTTGTTATTCTGTCATATGTATATACAAATTTAAATTAATTGCAATTATTTAATAAAAAATAACTAAAATAAAATTTTTCGTTGTTGACCTTAGTAGGAATTGATTTAATTTTTTTAAAAAAAAAAACTTGTTTATATATAAACATTTACATTAAAAATAAAAGCATACAGGTATTTTTTGTAGAAAATTTAATTTGAAACTCGGTCAAGAGTAGTAATTTTAACTAAAGATTCTACTTGAAGAATCACCCTTTTCAAGAAACCAAAACAGAAATAGGCTAAAATTTGTATGGGTTCTATAATTTAAAATACCTTGCTGTTTTAAAGTTCGTTACTTTATCTTATTACCGTAAAGTAAAAGTTCATTTCTTTGTATTATTATCTCAATGTATCGTGAAATTCCTTCCTTCTGATTTTATTACTTTAAAGCCCATTCTCTCTTCCTCTATCTCTCTCCTTTTAAAGAATAAATTATTTAGTTCCAAAACATAACTTTTTTTTGTAGGTATGATAACTAACAAAAAGCATCGGTCATTACGTCATAAAAAAATTGAACGTTGTTTCAGGGTTTAAATAAATGTTTTTACGTTCTTTTAAAAATGAGAGTATTAAATTCAACAGTTTACAATCATTTCTGATGATATATAATCAGCTTAAAAATATCGTTCAAATATAAAATAGAATCAGTTGCTATTTTCATCATCCTACTTAGGTATTTCTGGAAAAAAAAGCAATAAGATATTTGTATGGAAAATAAAAAGTAATTTAAAGATTCATTCTTTGGTGCATTTTTATTCAATTGAAAGCCATTACATTTTACTCTGAAATGTTACCTTTATTTCCTCTCGTATTTCATGAAATACAAATGTATTTACTTACGAAATGTCTAAAAAGGGATTCTCTCCATTTTTTTAATCTTTTAAAAGAGTTTTTTTAATCCATCAATATTTTCGAATATATTTTATAATATGTTTATATGCTCTTAGAATGATTCAAAAATAAAGGTTTTGAAAGTTAATAACTTATACCTAAAAAAATTTTGTGTTTTTTTTTAATTAAAAAGCAATACATCTTGAAAAATATTAGTAGAATTTGTAAACATTTCTATTTCTTTATGAACTTTAAAAATGTTTAAGAATAAAAAAAATTTCAGTCATTCTGATATTGTGTCTAAGGCCCGTTTTTTTCTTTTGTCGAATATATTTTTTACACTGTAAAGCTTAGAACCTAAGAAAGTTCTATGATTAGTTATCATTTGCTGATTTTTGCTTGAACAGTTTCCATATATAATGCATTTTAATAACCGTAAAATCCGACATATAACGTGTACCTATACTTTCAAGCTGAATTTGTTTAAAATTTGTAGGTATATTCACCTTTTAACGACGCCCCTCCCCTTTCTTACGAAGGAAACTGAAACATATGTGTGCAATGCTCGTATACCTTGAAGTCATTTATTCAAGGTATTATACTTCTAGAATTACAGCCCTTTAAGTTTATTAGGCATGTCATTTCTTTTAATTAAACAGTTTCCGATATATATCGAGGTTTAATTTTTTTAAGTGTGTCCTCATTTCTTTTTAAAATTATCATATTTATACTCGGGTTAAAAGTACGCGTTATACGCTGGATTTTACGGTATGTATGAATCATTTATTTTCATAAATTAAATTACGACAATCTTCATGCCTTTCCTTGCATGTGATACTAATAAACTATTTTCAACCATTAACACATTTGTATTGACTATTTGTTGTTGTTGTGTCCTTCCCGCAGGGAAGGAATGAAAGTTACCATTGCCTGTGAGACACACAAGTTGGACTTCTTAACGATAGATGAAATATTATCAAATTTTGCAGGACTGAAAGGGAATATTTCACCCTGACTCGTTTCTGCTACCGCAAAGATTTCGGACACTATTAACGAGCAGACTCGTAGTATTTAGTGCATCATAACTAGCTAGGATAGTGATTCTAACATAGGTGCACGTATTTAAATATATTTTATAAAAGAAATAGTTACAATTCATTTGGGGAGTAAGAGTTGATCAAACTAGAAAATAGACAGTATTTTAAGACTGACTTTTGATATGACTTAGATTTCGAAACAGTTTTAAGTAAAAGATATGTATTCGAAGAAAACTTTAAATAGTTTTTATAAGAATATAAGATGCCCATATATCAGGTAAAAAAAGGAAACACAAGGGTAAGTGTCATCTTTTTTTATAAATGTATGAAAGATGCATAACAGGAAAATTAAAGTACCTTTTATATAGTTATTCAATATACGTAAAATACGACTAAAATAAGCTTACTAATAATATAAGTTTTCAGTCTAAATTTATTTAATTGTAGGTTTTCAGCAATAACTTTTATGTACGATGAATTGTTTGAATTAAATAATAAAAAATTAAATAATATATTTAGAAAATTCATTGTTAGTTTTACACACACTCACAGGACACATCCCTTAACTCAGTGTTTCTCAAACTGTGGAACACGCCCCCTGGGGGCGTGATAACCCTACTAGGGGGACGCGAGCATATTGAAAAGTCGAAAACAAAAGATTATTTTAAAAATTATAAATTTACCATAAGTAAACAAACAAATACATTCTGACATAATAAAAAAAATAAAATACACATTTACACTGATATAATACACTTATTAATATATCAGTACTGCGTAATGTGTATTTTATAATGATCAATACTAAGTTAATAAGTTTAATAATTACCAATGACCCCATGGGCTTGTCATATATAAAATTACATGTAAACATTAACACTTATCATGATAATTTGCACGGAAATATTTATCCCTAAAATGCCGACTAAATATTACGCGATTCATTCACTAATGCCACCATTTAACTCGTAGGTGATGTATTGAGGGTGGGTGGTTGAAAAAAAATAAATCCTTCGCAAACACTCTCAATGTCATTTTATTGCATTCCAAAGCCTTCCGAATAATTTTATGGATAGCAGTTCACAGAAAAGAGATCGCACTATATATACGTATATATAAAACGTATATATACGTCTGGGGCAATTAACATCTTGACTGAGCGAGACGTTTATATACGTCGATGTCACTTAAGAGGTTAAAGTCGTATTGTGGGCATCAAAATGTAGTATTGTTGAATTTAATACATTGTGTTATTGTATGGAGGGGGGCACGATGAAAATTATGATTGAATATTGGGTCGCAAATAGTGAAAGTTTGAGAAGCACTGCCTTCACTCGATATAATGATTCGATTAAAATAAGCACTGAATTTCGTGATAGCACTTGATGATCATTTCATAATTTTATTGTAATGTTTGTAATTTCTGAAATTTGGCTATTTGAACCATTTTAGTTGTAAAGTAAAAATTAAAATATTTTTTTGAGCATCTTGCCATAAAGTTTAATATTTTTCTGATTTTTTTTTTTTATTGATTTTAGCTTTTGAACCAATGGTACTAAAAATGTCATTTTAAATTATAAAAAATAATTCATGATGGAAATTTTGTATAAGTTTCTTTAAAACTCTTCCGAATGTTTCTTGATTAATTATTAGCGCACACTTGGAAGTTATATGAAGCTTCTGAAACGATGGACCTCGTAACTTTGAACTTCGGTCAGGTGACGAGGACAACATCTGAGCATATTACCCACTCTGCAAATTCCCACAGCAATGTGGGAAATCATTCACCAATAAGTATTTAACATGCAATATCTCTTGTACTGAGAGAGTCTAATATTTCTCGAATTCTATACCCACCTTCACACTTCCACACCACTCCAGACCCATCATATTACAATTAATTTACTCAGAATGCTTCGAAAACTTTCTTTTTACGAATGTAGTTATATAACTTTCTTTTTACATTATACACGATAGATAATACTCCAAGTAACTCTTCAAAAGAAAATCTAAAATATCTAACAAGAGTTTTTCGATTATTTTTTTAAAAAACGTTTTAAATTATATATATATGTATATATAAAGAGAGAGAGAGCAATCATTTATAAATTTAAAATCATAGAATGAACTCGTATTGAATAGGAAATGAAAAAATACATAGGATCAAAAATGTCTTTCAATTATATTTTTCTAATAAATTCATTTCTATTTTCAATAGCTCCTTTGTAAGAAGTCCTTAATAAGTGTTAATGGAAAAATAACTTCATTCACACAACATTTTCTAACTAAACAATAAGCCAAACATGTTTCCAATAATTAAGTATAAGCCCTTCAATTGCAATTGTATTATCAGATTTCCTTTTCAATATTTTCAGCTTCAATGAATTCTTTTAACATGATCTCTCCTGTGAAATGAATGTAATTTCAGAACATAAGTCTTTTCATACTTTTTTTAGTTTCCATACGAAGACTTTTTTTTGTGCCTCTAATGATTTGAAGTACTATTCGCCACACGATTTAATTCCTTTGTGTATAAATGATTTTATTCTTCTAAACAAGTAAATACAAAACAATTTAATCACATCGATAAAAGCACTGGAACAATAAATTGAAAACTATACCGATTCAAAACTTTGTGAGGAAATATCTGATAAAATAATACACTTTCAAGTAATAAAATCTGGTTTTCAACAAAATTCAGCATTCTTTTATAATGGAATTATTGATTCAAAGTCAAATTGCTTTTCTGTGAAAAGGAATCGATTAAAAAAATCCATCTCAAAAATAATTTATTTGTGAACGTATGTGTAAAAGAATCGATTTTCATTCAAAAACTCTTATTTTGAAATTATGTATTTTTAGAGGGCTATGGTACTCATGCACAAAACTAAACCACAGCCATATTTAGCATCCAACAGAAGCTTGAATTGACTAAACTCAAACGTCAAAAATTTGGTAGCGGGAGCCACCATCAGATGGTGGTACCAATGAAATAGCTTTCCCATTTGGGAACTTGCTGTATTTTCAAAGGCTTATATGCCAAAATGCACCCTATTTGGAAAAAAAAAAGAATTTAAGGCTTTCTTCGCCAAATAAAGGAGAGCCTGAACTAAACGCGGAGTACATTTTCAGACAGAAAAATGTCTCAATTTTCATAAAAATTTGCAACGGTGAAATTCATAAAAATCTTTATAATAACAGTTTATAATGCATAAATGATTATATTTCAGAATATTCATAACATAATTGATATTTTTTTTCTTTTGCCATATGAACGTACATCTCATTTAATATAACGGTATAGGGAAAATAAATTACAGTTTAAATAAACTAAAAAATACCCTTTTATAGTTAATCGAACCAAAATGTAACTTAATTTTTTAGTCACCAAATCTGGAAATGGAATCTGAAATTAGTCGCCAGATGCGGGATGGGATCTGAAAATGGGAAAATCTTTAATCCTGTTGATTCTGATGAGGACAATGGAACAAAATAATTAAATTATTGTATTGTCATCGGTGCTGGATAAGTGAGCAAAAATTCGAATTATATGACCTTTTAAATTGGGTAAAAATTGAGTTCAAAGATTCCATTATATACGAGTGAAGCTTATAAAAGGGTGTTTAAAATTTGAAGTATTTTATACCAGAAAAAGGAGTCTGATTGGTTAAAAAGTATTATTATAAAATGTACCGAGAGATTTCTGTAGGATATCGAAGCCAGAATATGATTTTCATGTTGGAGTACTTTTCTACCCGAAAAAATATTCCAAATTCGGGTCCTTTTTTTATAAAAAATATTAGGATAAATCAGATCACATATTCTTTAATACTAACATTAAATACAGTATTTCCAAGCTTTTAGTTAAAATATTATAAATGTTTTAAATCAAACAAAAGGCTTTATTTATGCATATTAAATTATGTATAAAATGCTAAACCCTGATTTGATAAATATTTCGTCGATTATTAGTTAGTGTGTTCATTCACTTACTGTACTATCAGATGATTCAAGTTTATCTTTTCTCTGGATGAAAAGAGTTCTCTTCGGATCCTCAAAGAGAAATTATTTTAGTGAATTGTTTGATTTGAGAACATCTTCCTGTAAAGGAGCTGCGGTACATGCAAATCAATATTATAATTTAAAGTGGTGAGCCGGTTCGTTGGCTTAGAGGTAGCATGACTGCCTCATAAACCTACGATTGTAGGTTCGATTCCTTCTGTAGTCGATAGATTTTCTGGATGCAAAAATCGTATGCACTCATGTCGTATAATTATGTGGCATGTAAAAAATCTCTTGAGTATTTATTTGGCACTGGTACTCTCGGTAAAATTAAAATCATGGCAATATTTAGCATCAAACGAGAGCTTCAATTTTAAAATATTTTTATTTTTTAATAATATTTTTATATCATATTTATATTTTATAAAGAAAATATTAAAGTTTCTGTTCAATGAAATGAAAATTAGCACAACTTCTCTGTTGGTAAACATTCTCGTTTCAAATTAACTACACCGCAAGAACAAGTTCAAGTTGAAACACGGTTTGTCGAATTTAAATATGCAACATATGCACAGAATAAGTAAGACACCACCACACTAGAGTAAGAGAACGAAAAAAGGTTCTTTGTGCGATGGATGGAAAGAGGAACTCCAATACCCCCCATGGCTACTTACATATCTAAAGATAATGCCTTCTTGTAGGGCTAAGTGAAAAATATTGCTGCCAATCTCTAATTTGTAACACTGGTGAATTTTCGGTGACAAGCTGTTGGTTGACGGGGGAGAAGACCCATGATGACCTTGAATGCTACTTGGGTGCAGTATATATGAACTGGCCACCTTCGGGTCCGAAGTGCAAGCCTTAGACGACTGAGACAAAAGGAATCCCTATCCGGGACACTAGTTAAGGGCTTTTTATTCTTGTCCTTTGTTGTTTGTGGCTTGTAGAAAGAGGCATCACTGCAAATTAAAAAGTAGAAATACAGCGGCAATTCAGAATGTTGACCCTGCAATACTTCATAAAATGTGGCCTGAAATGTCGTATAGACTCGATGTTTTTCGCGCTGCTATCAATGCACGCATTCAAATCGTACGATAAAACATTGTAAAAAAATTGGTATTTTCCTTATGGAAAATAAAAAACCGTAAGGTAATATATTTACTTGTTTATTTGCAATCAATATGAAATTGTAATCACACTTTTCGAATACCCTGTATAACCGTCAAATCAAATGGCAAGGCATGAAAGCTAAATCCTAATTCCCTACTTAAGAGAAAGGTTCTCATTGAAAAATTAAAAAATATAGAAAATAGTTATTGAGCTCTCTGATATTAAAGACCCAACTCCTTTAAAAATTTCTTGAAAAACGGCAACAATGTTTGCTGACAGTTACGAGGATGTTTTGTTATATTTATTGCAAATTATTTGTCATATACGTCCAGCATCTGCCGTTAGACGCTCTTGATACTTGCTCTATGATTTAACCACATTCGGCTCTAGTCTCATGAAATAATTTTTGGCCTCTTAACCAGTAGACTTTATATGCCTCACATAATCTTTTTACCAGCAGACTTTTTTCCTCAGAAGGAAAATGATTTTCGGACATAGGATATCATAGGCAATTATCAAAAGTGCAATAATAATCGTACGTTGGGTATTTTCAAAGAAACTTAAACCATTTTTCCTGATTAAGAATCGGCTGTTTCCGAACACATCTACTAAATTTAACTGCTACGCCTTGTATTTATTCATAAATTAATCTATTTTAACCATGCAATGGTATTACTATCGCAAGAATGGCTTTTATTATATTTTTTCACTCTTTTTGTTTTCTTTGTATAAAGAAAATTAATTTTATTTGCTCGAATAAATCTTGTATTTCTGAGTTTGCTTTTTAAGTCTTGAAAGAATATTTAATTAAAAAAAAACTGTTGCAATTATCGTTTAAACATTTTTTCCTTAGCAAAGAAACTAATGAAACTAATTCATTCTTGTATTATACAAAATAAATATAAGAAAGTTTTGGTTCTATGAAAAGACTTTCCTGAAACACATAGATGCCTGAATATCTTCAACATAGATATACATAAATAGGAGGATAATTCTCTTTCCAAGGTTTGACAACAACGCTAGTATCCAGCGCTGAATGAGGGGTGTGGTGTGTGTGTGTGTGGTCCGCAACACTTCTATACAACATATCAATTGCCTTCCTTCATAGTTGTTGGCGAGTAGCAGACCATTCAACATGGCAGCTCCTTTGTCGATCTGCACCAAGGAGGAAAGGAGGTCAGTGATTCGCTTTTTGTTTAAAGAAGGTGTGAGACCTTCGGAAATTATCCGTCGTATTCAAGCACAGTATGCTGACAACTGTTTATCGGAAAGCAAGATCTACGAATGCATACAGCGCTTCAAACAGGGAAGAACTTCTTTACGTGACGACAAAAGATCGGGCAATCCAGTTGGGGATATAATGATGGAAGGGATGGCCAATATACTGGGCAGGTATCACACCTTCCGTTTGTTTAGATCTGCAATGGAGCTGCCATGCTGCACGTCTCCTACTCCCCAAAAACGCGAGGGAAAATGAGTGATGCGTTGTAGAGAAGTGTTGCTGACTGCGCCTCATTTAGAGATGGATATTAGCGCTGTTGTATAAAACCTTGGAAAGCGACGTTGTAAAAGTCCTTTTACTTGTTGACTTACCCTCGTACATACGTATCTCCAAAAAATCTATATATTTTAAAACAATGGTATTATATTGTTGTATACAACAAGTGAATAATTTCATATGAATTACCTGATTTCGAAGAGCTTACAAATATTTTAAAATTTCATTCCGTTTTTACCAATGAAAAAATTAGCATCATTGTGAAGCAATAATTACTAGAAAGGAATATTTTTCAGTAGTTCGTTTCGTTCCTATTCAAAATCTCAAGAATGTTTCATTCGGAGTTTGTTACTAATAACAATATAACTTAAAATTACATGTTAAAAAAATACTTAACTATAACTTATCAAAACACTATTAACGCACGAAAGAAAAAGCATGGGATGTATACTTAAGAAAAGATATTCGCTAAGAATGAATAAAAAATATATTTATTTTTCTTAATTAAAAGGAAAACATTTCAACAATATATAGATTTTAAAAAAACTCAAAGGGTATTGCAAATAGTTGGGTTCAATTTCATGACTTGTTTTTGAATTAATTTTCTGAGTTAATAACATAACTCTCAAAATGCTTTCTTAGTTTTTTATCCCACGTAAGAACAACAGTTTAATGACATTCCATTCATAACATATTCTTAAGATTGTTTAGATATTTGTTAGGTTAAAGTCAAAGTTAAAATAAAAACAATAAATTTAGAATAAAATAAATTTTTTCAAGGATTGAACTTGTATGTTACTTTAAAAATGCAGCAAACCTTTAAGCACATTATTGTATCATTTTGAGAAATATTTTTCTTTACTCCTTCTAAATTTATTGTACTTTTTGTTATAAATAAAGAATTTGAACTTTTTCAAATTAAATAGTATGTTCTAGTATTTGCTCTATAGAGTCTTTGCTGAACAAAAAAGAAGTATTACAAATAAAATTTCTTTCAAAAAATATTTAATCCGGTCTGATATTAACTTCTTCTTATTTCCTTCTTATTCCCTTTTTTTATTTATTTTATTTTCAAAAGAGTAATAAAACAACTTACAGTAATACCCCTAACTTACGCGATATGTGAGACTGAGTGATAAATGTGTAAGTGGAATTCGCGTATGTCGGGGTATAATTTCGTGGTACTTATGTATTATAACAACCTATTGGCGACATTATATGAAACGAAACACAAGATTGCCAATTCAGCGCATACGACGCATGTGAAATTTGGGTTGCCAACTTGGCGATTGTTGCGATATCAATTTCGCATATCAATGCAAATAAATTATTTTTCTTTGGATCCAGAGACAAAAAAAAAAGGTAATAATTAAGGAAAAAATGTTTAATAAAATCTTGATAACTCAAATAAAAATTACAAATCGAGGTTATTTTGATGTAAAAGGTTTCAAAAAAATCTAACAAAGTAGTCTGCTTGCTCAAATATTTTTTTCTACCACAAAATTTCCTCGTAGCATGCTGATATTTTTTTTTTCATTACTTGTTTAGTTGAAAAAATATGCTCATCGTCGGAGTCTGTATTTTCTAAAATTAGTAGCCATTTTTCACTTAAACTGAGCCCTCTGTCAAATTCCCAACCGGCATTCGATCTTCTGACAGAACTGAAGATTCAAGTTTTTCAATGCTAATGCATTTCTATGAGCTCATCAATTGTCAGCTCCTGATTGTGGGGATCCAGCAATTCTTAAACCGTCCTCACTTTTTACTTCTAAATTTATTTGTCTGGCAAGATCGACAAATGCTTCAAGCCCATCACCAATTTTACCTTTTCTTTTAAGAAGTCTCAGGACCCTTAACATATATCTGTACACTCGAAAAAAATATCCTTCTTGAAACCAATGTAACTTAGCAATAAAGCAAAACAATCATTTGAAATTTTTATCACATGATAATCACATATATTTACATTCGTTCTCAAATTTCTGGAGAATTTGAGTAAAATTTTTAAAATTTATAAGGAAATAAAAATTGGACAATTTTTTAAAAATTTGAAAATTAGTATCTTACAGCGCGTAAGATTATGAAGTACAAAATTGATCAAAATTTACAAAATTAACTTTACTTGGTATAAAAATGTTCACTTTCGAAGTTATACTAGCTTTTAAAAAATTTAGGAAAAAAATATATTTTTTAAATACTATTACAACAAAAATTTTAAAATTTTAAAAAAAAAATTCAAATTCAAATGAAAAAAATTTTATTAAATTTTTTTTTGAAAATTGAAGTATAAGTTATGAAGAGCCATATTTTGAACACGTGTATGAAATTTCAAATCGATATCACAAATAGTTTCTGAGAATTTCTGCGCGCAAGCTAAAATTTGTTGTTTTGAGAAAAATGAAGTTAAAGATACGAAAGAGATAGGAATTTTGTTTAAATTTCTCTAGTTATTTCTCAATAACTTCGGAACTTTTTACAGTATCAACAACATTTTGGTATCAAAATGCTCAGAAATGTTGAGGCTTTAACATATATTTTTTTTCAAAAAATTGAAAAATTTGCAATTTAAGAGTCCTTAGAGG
This sequence comes from Trichonephila clavata, assembly GCA_019973975.1. NCBI lineage: Eukaryota > Metazoa > Arthropoda > Arachnida > Araneae > Nephilidae > Trichonephila > Trichonephila clavata. The sequence continues at coordinate 20,776 of BMAO01004505.1, forward strand.
CCTTAAACAAAAGACGAATGTAAGATATTTGAAAATCGCCTAACTCCGTATTCACGTAAGTCGGGGTAGCGTAAAAGTCGAGGAATTATTGTATAAACATTTTTACTATAGAAAATTCATTGAAGGTATTCTTTTCGTGTTCCCACATTATCTACAACTAAAAAAAAATTTATTAAACTAATTAAAGAGGCTGATGTTTATACAGAGTATCCCATAAATACTGCCCAAACTTTGCACCGTCAGATTCCTCTTTGAGAGTACAGAAAAAAATGTCCGAAGAACTATACCTGTAAAAACCATATTTTACGAGAAGAATACGATAAATGATAATGAAATAGTAATGATGCATGATGGTCCCCCCAGCGTATTTATATGTTCTTGAACTTGATTGGTTGGATATGGCAAAACCCCCGCCGCAAGATCATACATGGGGATCTGGTTCTATGGCCATCATGATCACCAGATCTCATACGGCTGATTTTTTTTTCTGTTGGCCATCTGAATGAATAAGTGTATCGAGAAGTGGGACTACATAAACGGACTTTGTTGTTCGATTGCATTTTGTTTGATGGACACCGCGTTGCTACGATGTATGCATTTCTCGATTCTAGGGTGCACTCAAGCCTTCACGGTGGACACTTTGAACATCTACCTTTATAAATATTATCAAATGCTGCTGTTGATGTGTCATATAAAGCGTTTTTTTCTTGGACCGACATACTTTGTTTTTCGTACTTTTCTAGTAGGCTATGTATTGTTAAGGCATTTTATTTTGTACTTACTCCCAACGCGAAATGGGGACGCGGAATCGGATCGTGGCTGGCATGTCACGAGTTCGAGTCCAGTACCATTGAAGACCCGCCGTGTAGGGGGGCGATGTACGTTAAATCTGTCGACAGCTCAAATGCCCTCCCGTTAGTGTGCTGTGGTAGTTAGGAGAGGTGTGACAGCTCAGGTGTCGTCCTCGTCACTTAACCACGGTTCAAAATTACGAGATCCGTCGCCAAAAGCCTTTGAGTAGCTGAACAGTGTGACATTAATATTCACTCACTCCCCAACGAGAAATATGACTGTGCAGAGTTTGACTGCTATTTTTGGGACAACCTATGCACTTTTTTTAATGGCTGGGTTTATAAAAAATCCAAGCTATTGAAGCTCAAAAATACTCATACTTTTTTTATCTCATTAGCAATGAATAATTATAATACACATCATTATTTGAATCGTAATTTTTATTATTTTCGTAATTTTTTAAACCTTATTGCTCTTTACTTTTATCGTCAATATCGTTTTAAGGGGTCTCAGGACCCTTAACATATATCTGTGCACTCGAAAAAAATATCCTTCTTGAAACCAATGTAACTTAGCAATAAAGCAAAACAATCATTTGAAATTTTTATCACATGATAATCACATATATTTACATTCGTTCTCAAATTTCCGGAGAATTTGAGAAAGATTTTAAAAGTTTATAAGGAAATAAAAATTGGACATTTTTTCAAAAATTTGAAAATTAGTATTTTACAGCGCGCAAAAATTCTGAAGTATAAAATTGATAAAAATTTACAAAATTAACTTTACTTGGTATAAAAATGTTCACTTTCAAAGTTATACAAGCTTTTAAAAAATTTAGAGAAAAAAATATATTTTTTAAATACAATTATATCGAAAATTTTAAAATTTTAAGAAAAATATTTATTAAAATTCAAATAAAAAAAATTATTAATTTTTTTTTTGAAAATTGAAGTATAAGTTATGAAGAGCCATATTTTGAACACGTGTATGAAATTTCAAATCGATCTCATAAATAGTTTCTGAGAATTTCTGCGCGCAAGCTAAAATTTGTTGTTTTGAGAAAAATGAAGTTAAAGAGATACGAAAGAGATAGGGATTTTGTTTAAATTTCTCTAATTATTTCTCAATAACTTCGGAACTTTTTACAGTATCAACAACATTTTGGTATTAAAATGCTCAAAAATGTTGAGGCTTTAACATATATTTTTTTTCAAAAAATTGAAAAATTTGCAATTTAAGAGTCCTTAGAGCCTTAAGGATTTCATTTCTCTCAGTTTAAATACGAATTAAAATTAAAATGCAATATCATGTTAGATTTAGTTAAAACTTTATTCATGCTCAAGCTTCTTTTAAGATTAATTCTCTTTACATACTATAAGAAGAAATAAAGATAAAAAAATTTAAAATATGTATAAAAAATTACAATAAAAAAAATTCCATTTATAAAAAATATATTATTTTATCTACCTTACACAGCATGGAATAGATAAATCTTTACGATTGTGTACCTCAAAGTTTACGAATCACACAAGAATGCTCAAAGGCACAGTTTTTTCTCGTCCCTGGTTAAATGGAAAAACTTAATGTACGTTTCCCGCGTTTCGTTTTTCTCACTTGGGGCTTCTATTTCTTCAGTTACCTTTCCCAAAAGAATTCCCAACCAGCCCTTTTCTACTTAGTTTTTGCTTTAAGCATTTTTTAAGGTTAATGACCACCTCCGGCATTACAATTTAATATAAAAAAAACATTTTAGCCCTTTTATTATTTATTTTCATGCTGTAAACCTTTTATCGTTCTTTTTTTTCATAGAATGCTACAAAAACAATTATAAAAATAGAAAAATTCTGCTGATCTTGCATAAAAACGTACTAAGTATCGTTAATTTAATTTTAAAGCAATTAATTTTTTATCTGCTTTAAAACTCCAATTCTAAGAGAAACTTAAAAACTACACTAAAGTTTCGTTTTTTTATCAGCTAGGTTTTTAACTCACTGATTTTATCACATTAACGTCCCTGAGGAATTTCATATTCGTCAGTCACGTATCTTATTCGCTGCAATATTGTGCTGTTGAGAAATTTTTACGAATGAAAATTCAGCATCATCAAATTATTTTTCTTACGTTATTATTTTAATTATTGCTTACTGATTATATCTAAAATTTTGAAGGTCAAAAATTAGAAAACAGTTGCCAAAAGTAGGGATGTCTCGTGAAGGCCAGGGCCCACCCAGAGCTGTCAAGCCCTTGAAGAAGAAGAATATATATCTACAAAAAAATACACACACACAGTAAGAGAAATTCGATCAAAAGAATAATAGCATAGAATTATTATGAGATGAAATTCACTAAACAATATTAATTCATTACATTCTGTGTTTAAGTTTCAAATCTGATTCTGATGTCTCATTTTTTTGGAGAATTTTTCAATTGTATTGAATGGTACACCTAGTTCAACTTGTTCAGGAGAAATTTCTGCATTTAATTTGAAGGGGGGAAATAAGCCCGTGTCTGTTTATTGTTTTTTAGATATAATCTTCTTCTTCTTCAATGGCTCGACAGCCCTGGCCTTCTCCAGAAGTCTTCTCCGGGCATCCCTACTTTTGGCAACTGTTTTCCAATTTTTGACCTTTAAATTTTTAGATATAACAGTAAGCCATAATAAAAATAATAATAGGGATTGGCATGTGTTATTTCTTTTTCAGCTAATAGAACTCAAAAATACATGCATAACCTTCTGGAACATCACTAAACGCTACACTATACACAGCTTTAACTATAAAAACTATTATAACTATACATAACAGTCCCATATAGCAAATGACATTAGAAGCTCTTAGAAGATAACACAAACCACTCTCGATTTTATCCTTATGTTAATTACATAATGCTTCCTTCCACAAACCTGAAACTGCTATGTCAGAAGTAGCACAAGTACTCATAAAGATATAATTCTGTTGATTTCCTTTTTCTTTTAATTACATCGTTGGCCAGAAATGTGTATGTCCCATGCAGGTTTCACTATGTATTAAGCATTGCATTGCAAATGCTATATATCGCTTAGTAATAATTATATTTCAGTATAAACTACTATATTTGATACTGAAGTTTCAATAATAATAAATTCAAAATTAATGAAGGAAAAAATCATTCTCTAAAATAACATTTGTTTGAAGAATTAATTTATCGATACATAAAGAGAAAAAGCAATGATTTTTAACACGCTTTTAAAAGTTTCACTTGCATGTAACGGAATCTTAGAACTCGATTTTTACCCACTTAAAAAGATCGGATTCATTCGAAATTTCGCACACTTGTCAAGGACTGATGACAATACAATAATTTCATAATTTTGTCCCATTGTCCTTTTCAGGATCGTCAGGAATAAGGATAATCAGATTTGGCGACAATTCCAGATAAAACGTCCAGATTTGGCGATTTATTGCATATATCATTTTAAATTTGGCGACTTGTTCCATGTACCATTTTCAGATATGGCGACTAATTTCATACATCATTTCCAGATTTGGCGATTTATTGCATATATCATTTTTAAATTTGGCGACTTGTTCCATGTACCATTTCCAGATATATGGCGGCTAATTTCATACATCATTTCCAGATTTGGCAACTTATTTCAGATCTAGCGACTAAAGAATAAGGTGTAACCCTAAAGCAACTGTTTTGAATTTAAAGCTAATTTTATGCAAGTATAAAATACACTTGCGGTTAATAGAAATAAAACAAAAAAAAGTTTTTTGTATCTGAGAAATTGGAGGGTGGGTGTGTGTTAGCAATTTCTAAGCATAATATAAACATTTTTCTGAAAATGAAAATTAAAAAAAGGCTCGTGCATGTGAAAAAAAAATAATTTGCGTTCTAAGTGCTAAATATTTTTTATTTTTATAAACCAATACGTTTAGGTTCGATTCAGTATAAAAGCGTGTTTTTTAGTTTTTTTTCAAACTATAATTTATTTATCATCCACTGCTCTTTCAAGTCTATGTCAGGTTAGAATGTAAAAATTTTCTTGGACTATTTTATGACCTTTTACACGCCTAAAACAAATAAATATTAAATTTAATAAAAATTTATCCTTGAAATTTTACTTTGTGCTGATCGTGTCAAAAAAATCCCTTTATTTTTACTTGATAATAAACTGGAAAACCTTACATTACTTTACACAGAGATACATACAATACATTTTGTGAAAATTGTAATACCATAGCAAATACAGCAAAATTGCAAAGAATGATGCAAATGCAGCAAAACTTGGTGGAAATACAAAACAGATTATTACTCGCAAGTTATTAATATCACAAAGAAAAAAGGCACTGTAAAAAATGTGCCGAAATATGTTTAGCATCAACTGACTGCCATAGACTATTAATAAGAAGTCAATGTGCCTTGCCAAAAACTCAGTGTTCCATACGAGCAACTAATGGATTACTTTAATGAAGGACCGCATGAACGCTATCCGTAAGATTGGACAGTCGTATTGTGAAATAGTTTATCTTACCTGGCATAATGCCATACAATGATTTGAATATGGAAGAACTGGGCTATGGTGAACCGATGAAGTCGAAATCCCGGAAGAGGATTACGCAATAAGAATTCACTACCGGGTGACACAGGCATCTCATCTGCAAGGCAATGGTCGAACCTAACGAGTTTTTTCATACATTGGCATGTGTGCCAATGTTTCCATCACAATTATTCGGATTACGTGCAATGCTTCTTCTATGCTAATAACCGAATACTCCAACTACAATCCGACTATAACAATGGGTATGTGTTTGTCTGACACTGCACATGTGAATATCTTCCAGAATGTCTTACTCAGCGTCGTACTGGAGGAATGCTGACAATATGGTCCGAGGAATTATTAGATATTATGGACGATCCACTGCTTCAGACGAGTTATGGGAGACCGAAGTCCCATTCCTCCTACAATGCATTCTCAAAACTTATACCTTTTACAAGGTAATGTTAGTCCACATGTTTTTTGGAATCTGTAAGTATGTAAGTTGTACACATGCATTCAAAAGGTAATTCTTCAGTGCATGGCCAGTACTACTTCTTCTATGTACTGCTTTTTCTGATATAACTCCTATTTGGTATATAACAAAGATTATATAGATATATTTCCTTACTCTTAGTTTTCCGATAGAGAACTCTAGTATCATACTGAGGTAATTTGGAATGTCATTCCTCAGTACGGCATTTAAACATTGCATGACTTAATACCCCAACGTGTACAGATCATTGCGAGTGGTGGTTGTACTTTGATATCGATTTTTCCCATTATTTTCGTTTTATTACTCTGTAAATTTCATATTTTATTTCAACCACTATAAGTGATGCGTGAAAAAAATGTCATTTATTTCTGATTTTGTTTTTATATTGCAACAACTTTCACAAAAAATAGTGTATTTAATCGCCTTAAAATGTTTTCAAGTCTTTGTTTTCTAAATTTATGAATTAAAAATATTTTTAATGCGCGCATTTTTTGTATGAAAAAATTTGTTTAAAATTTTTAAGAAATATTTGCGAATAATTGCAAAAAAGATTATATATTTATATGCCTTTCCCATTTTTACATAATATTTTATTACATTAAAATGTCAAGAAAATATTGTAATATGTTATATAATTGGATAAAATTGTTTTAAAAAATAGTATCAAACTAATTAAAGAATTGATCATCATTATACTACTATTAAGAATACATATACCATCGCATTTACAGTTGCAATTAAAAATTATAACTATCAAATGTATTGTATATGTTTCAAGATACCATTCGTTCTTTTTCAGTTAAAATACGAGTGAAGAATTCTTTAACAAAGATGAAATTATTAACCAAGTACTAGTTGTGAGAAAATTAATTTAAAATATTCAGCATTTTATCAGTAAAAAAAAACTTTTTTCATTTAAAATATTTCTCCAATGCAAAAATATTTTGGACAGTCTAAAACCATTAAAATGGAACACTGCCATCAAAAGAACAATATATATATATATATGTAATGAATTCTTCTTTGTTTATGTAGCTGTAGCAAGTTAAAAGTCAAGTAAGCGAAAATAATTCATTTACGTAATTTATACATTAGTAGAGATTGGCCATTACATCATCTTTCGCTACAAGTACATGTCTGAAAAAAGGCCAAAAAATCTCTATGCAGTCTACATAGGGGAATAAAACAGGAATATATTATGATTACGTATTTAAGTCAAGCGAAATAGTTGTTATTTTTATAAACTATCCAGATGATTTTAAGAAAGAACTCGGTGCCAGCCTACTGCTGGGAAAGTGCGTATCGTAAACTATTCAGTTTTTTTTTCTATGAATAGTAACAAATCAAAACAGAGTTTAATCCTCTTGACGTTGGAAAGGAAATAGGACTGGCGTTTTTGAAAAGTTATATATGTACATATATATATATATATATATAGTATATAATCTTAATATATGCTTATATTAAGTTTAGTTACTAAAAATATATATAGATGGCGCCTTTATTCTTAGTATTGCTGAGTTTTTAATGCATGAGTCAGTACATTTGTGGAATCTGTATACATCGGGTAAGATTAGAGTTTCTTTGCTCATTTACATTATTGTTAATTATGGTTATATTCATTATTAACCTCTCTTGCAAATATTTTTGTTTATACATATTTATATTTGTCTATTTCTTCCGGATTCCTATGGTAAATAATATTGCAATTTCTATTCTATTGCTGTTATATTCACCCACGTGGGTTTTAGGATTTTGCCTTAGTTTATACTGGGAACTATTATGTAGAAAAAATTTCTGCTGCAGGAGAAGGTTGAGATCTCACAAACATTGTTTAATCCTGTTTCACTGTCCTAAACCAGTGACAGCTCGAGAAATCATACTAGTTTTCCCCTCTAGCTACATTTCTCTTTTTTGGTTTGTCATGGTTCATGTTCTTGGTTCTTCCGGTCTGATCTTAGGATTCTTGGATTTATTAGTCTTCTTTTGAATTATTTACTGTATATATATATATATAGTATAATAAAATAAATATAATACTCTGTAAATACTTCAAAACAAAGAATAGATAAATAATGGATTTGATAACCAAGAATAACAAACCAAGATATTAGTAAAGATATAATAAGTTAATTGATCAAACTGGAAAACTATTATGTTTTCTGTAGCTGTCACTGATTTAGAACAGTGAAATAGGTACAAGCTTGTTTTACTAGATCCTAGCCTTCCCCTTCAGGAGAAAATTTCAACTTAATAGTGCAATAAGAAATGTAGAAAAATTCTAGTTTGAAAAATTGAGTTAATGCTAAGCAACCACGGGTAATTTTTCAGTACTCTAGCAAACAATTAAACTAATAGGAATGACTATTGTAAAATTGTTCAATGTTACATATTGATACAAACAATAATTCAACATAAATATCATAACTTATCAAAAATCTTTTTCCATCTGTTATAATGTAACTATAATTAATACGAGTCAACAGCATGATCACATACTTAACATATGGAACAACTATCTGTGATGTGTGACAATATATAAAAGAGATATATTGTCACACATCACAGATAGTTGCTCTCTTGAGAAATTGACAAAAATTATAATAAAATAATTGCTTCTATTTCTATCTATCTATCTATATATATGTAAAGATCCTGGCGAGTGATAATTATTACTGTAACGAAATGACAAGGAGTCGCCATTGGTAATGCTTTCTTTAAGGTTAGTCATATTTCAGATGATTGATGTTCTATACTTATGGAATTGATAAGGCAGCCTTGTGATTACTGTTTACCGTTTTATTGCACATCTTGAGCCCCACAAGCATACACATATTAAACATAAGACAACGCAGCACAGAACAAAGAAAACTAAGACAGCCGGCTACATGATTAAGGACAAAAAACCGAAAAGACGGAGAATTCCTGAGATCTCGCTATTTATACTCAGTGGGAAATCAGAGGATCCGGGTGGGTGGATAGATGTAATTCAAAAGGTTCCCGTTAGGCGGGTAGGACCTGAAGGACTGGACTAGATAATTAAAAGATATTTAAAAGGATACTAGAGAGAATTATTACGTGAATATATATAAACTATTTGTTCTTTGATTAATGTATGATCTATGCTGTTTAAAATGCATCTTTAGGTTAGTTACCTTTTTAATTTACGATTTAGAACTTCTATCTTTTATGTTTCCTAGGGTATTATAAAAGGAAAGGGGGAGGATTGTGTGGCTAGCCTTAAAACTGGTTAAAGCCCATTTTTATGTAAGCTTAAAAGCTGTTAGTCAGCAATGCTTGTAATACTGTAGCTTCCATCCGTTTATGTTTCTAAAATCTGGATATGATATTTTTCTTGATGTTCCGATGAAGGTATCCGACTACCCTAAAATTGTGAACTTTGCCAAAAAAGGACAATTTTTTTTTTTATGATTTTATTTTATAAGTCATCTTATTAGCTTTATAAAAATACGTAGTTTATTATTTGCAGTTCACTAGAACAAAAAATACAAGTGTTTTAGTAAAAGCAGATGCCGTTACTTTAAGCAAGATGCCATACTTTAAAACGCGTTTTACACGAAATCTGTTTATTTGAAAATGCTCAAACGGGACCAGCGATTGCTAAAAAAGTTTTGAAAAAAATTAACTGAAATTTTTTGTGTAAGTCCTGTATAATAGTAGAAGTGTTTTAACCCTCAGATTTATCAATCACTGTTTTATTACAAAATTTACAGTCCCTTGTGTGAATATAATCACTATTTTTTAGAAATTTCATATAATAACTGAGATAAAGTGCTCTAGTTTTTGTAAAAATTAAAATATCTCTTATCCTGAAGGTCATTTCGACAATGAATAACATAGCAGTACATCAGAAATGAAAAATTGAAAATATGTTTATAAACCTTTGGTATAGAATGGGACGCGTTTATGTTATTTTTTTGTAAATTTTAACCCGTTTTTTCCCATTTTAGTTATAATAATTTCTCTTTCTCTTCTTAATTTTAGCATATTTTTCTTAAAATGTACTAAAAAATCTAAAAACAACAAAAAAATACCCATATCTCCATTTTTTTTTTAAAAAAAAGTTGTCGGATACCTTAAGTCACGAAAGTATAGATTTGTACACTTTTCTAACTCTCTGCTGTTTTCAAGGCGAAGGTCTCCAATGGACAACTCCTCCACTCACAGGATTTACGAGGTCACTGACCAAAGGAAGAGTCAGAAAGGATGAAAGCGGTTAGTTGGGAGAGAATGACGTGTGACGTGGTATTAACCACAAGCCCTTTTGAGTTTAACTGCATTATATGGTGAGAGAAATAAAATAAAGTTTATATAGACCCCAAGAAGTTGTCCTGCTTTTGTAATGTAAATTAACTCTGCTGTGGAATAACGCAAATAAGTAAACAATAGTATTCATGTCATTTTAGTCTCTCAAGTGGAGTTAAATATAATTTACAAATGTATATATAAAAAGGAATCACTCAACAATACTGGCCACAGATATTTTTTTTAATTTAATGCAACAAATTGGTTTTTAAATACATTAGTTCTTTAAATAACTGCTCAATTTTCTTGAATTTTTTGTAATATTAAAGTCATTGTGGGATATTTTTCTAATGGCCTTAAAAATTAAAAACAATTTCATTATTTCAAATACTTAAATGCAATTAGCATTTCTCTCAAATTAAAAAAATGAAACATAAATAATTATTATATAGCTGTAAGACACTGTCAAAAAGTATTAATAATTCAAAAGTAATTCATACAACTTAAGCAATAGAGAGAGAGAACGTTTTCCTCAAATATATAAATTAAATTACTTATCTCTTAAAAATAGTTATCAGGTACAATTTGTAATTTTTAAGGCAACCGATATCCATTCTTAAAATTAAAAAAAAAAAAGAAGTTTAAACCTTATTTTTCTTTTTTCTTAAAAGCTTGTAAACAGACTTTTCGTCTTTTACTTCATTTTTCAAGTTGTCGAAGAGAAGGTGAAAAACGGTAAGGAAAAAAAACGTCTTAACAGTACAGTTATACCAAGAAAATGAAGAAATAAGTTTTCCATTGTTAAGTAAACGGCTCCCTTTAATGGTGACCATTCAGTCGAGCTTGAGAAGGCAAAATGTCTTTACTTTCCTAAAAAAGGGTAAACAAGTTGAACAATGGTTCTTGAGCTCCAGGTTTTTATGCACATTACGCATAAACTTTGGTAGCCTTAAGCATCGCATTGTGAGGGTGAAAAAAGTCATTCTCTAAAAACGCTGTGCTTGCAGTACTTTTGTGGATGTGTTCGATTTTTCTGTTCCAGTCTTAAGGTAGAACGAGACGTAAAAAAGAAGAAAAAATAAAACACATTTGTTCTGATGGAAGTACTTAGGCACACTTAAAAGCATGGCCTTTTATTCCATTTCTTTCTGCATCGATATAATATTCACCATATTATCATCAAAACTGTGAGGATGGTTAAAGAATTTCATTTGGGAGCCACTGTCTGCAAGCGTAAAAAAATACAATATTTCAAGATCTTTGAAGAAATTTTGTACTTTTGTGTTCCTATGAATTCTTCCTTTTGTATAAAATAGATATATTTTATACAAAAGTGCTGGAAATATGTATAAAAAATTGCTGGTTATAAGTGCTGGAAATTAAGTATTCTATTATGATACGGACATGTATAATGTTTGAAAAAGCAAGCTTTATTGCAGGAATAGTAAAATTTCTTATATAAAATTATTTTCTTCAATTAACATCCAATTTTAAATATTATGGGATGCTTTCGAAATACTTATTCTTATCAATTTTGGAACCCAATTCTATAGTTATTGAATGTTTTGTTTTCATAGTAAAGGTATTTTCTTCTATTTCGAACTGTTACTTCTATATCATTTAAAGATTAGTAGCAAAAATTTAGCTCAAAATCAAGTGACAATCATTTTTCCGTTTTCAGATTAGAAACAGCCTGCTTCTTCTCAACCCCCTTGTTAAAAAAATTCAAATCACATATAACTTTATTGCATAACACACACGAGAAATCGAGTGGCATCATTTTTAAGTACGATCAATTAATGTTCTCTAAGATAAAAATGTAAAGAATCAGTTCCAAGCAACAGCCAAACAGAACAAAAATATAATGTATACAGAATAAAATAATTGAAATTACAGAGGAATTCAATGCTTCATTTCAAGTGACCTACCAATAAACATCGAGCTAAACATTAAGGTCTTAGCTCATGGGAAGATGCAGTCCTACTTGGCATTGATTGATAGAATTTAAGCAGATATCACACAAAACAGCTTGTCAATATTTCTTCAGTCATCAAGTTTGAACTGTGTGCTAATGAAACTCGGCTTAAAGGTATTTGACAAACATGGGTATAATCAGTCGAATTTTTCATCAGGTTCACCCGGGAACTATCCTATTGAAATGCAGGCCCTTGATGTGGAAGCAAAACCCTTAATATCCTGTATAATCACAGACATCTTTTCAAAAGTCATTTTGACTCGTTTTGAAGCGAGGATTAACGTGAAATTAATTACATTGCATTCAGTAATATTCTAGAAAAATATAAATAATCTATTCTGTTAAAACACAACAGCACCCAAGCAAATGTGTTTTTATTGTATTCAAATGACGTATTATTGACATGATGGATGCTCTGTTTTTTTAATTGTATAGTCACTGGTATTCACGTTACTCATTACTTCTTTGATGTCTAACTAGGTACGATGTAATTCCTTCTAATGATTGTTCGATTCACAAGTTCTCTCATCTTTCTCGATCTACCACTGGCTTAGCAAATCTGGAGGAGGCCCTGTATCAAAATTCCCTGAGGGCTCTTCTGGGGGAGTCCCTTAATACTTTACGACTTTTTGCTTACACATATTGGGGCCCCTGTAGCTTGGGGACCCTGTATCATTGATACGGTTGATACAGAGATAGCTACGCCCCTGAGATCAACCCTTGAATATCTAATGCTAGGCTATATTCCACCAATATCATTGAAAGAAAACATCTCTCAAATGTTCAGAAAACTTTTCATTTGACCGTTTCGTTTTAAGCAGTTCAATTACTCGTATTTTCTAGAAAACTGACAAAGGTTCTTTTTGTGAGTGAATCCACTTGTGAAGCAGTGTTGCGGTAATAGAGTTAAATTAAATCACTTTCTATGGAAAGTATGCTTTAGAATTAAAATATCATTTCTCGCATCATTGTGATAGCTTATCTATTATACTATTTAAATCAGTCTATTCAGTTTTTGACCATCCAGTTTTAATTATTTCATCATGATATGTTCTCTCATAACAAAAGAGCTAACATACTAAATTTCACAAATTTATTCAACACTTTCCTTTAATGGTGCGTATATCTGAAATTTTAACAGCAATTTTTATTTGAAAATCTTTAAAAGGCTTGTATTATTTTAAGTAAAGTGAGATCAAAGTAATCAATTTAAATTATCATAATTATACTTTTATATTTAATACATGAATAATATAATTAAGGTTGAGTGATCATAAATTACGAGTATGTATTTTTGATATCTTAAATATGTATAATGCAAGAAATATTTATTTTGAATTATTGCAATTAAATCCAAATCTATGATGCATGAATAATACGGATTTTTAAAAATTTCACAGAACAAATTTTGTTTGCATAAAGCTATTTACTATGAATTCTATCGATACTAAATAAAATTCATACAGTTATAAAAATGCATTAAACGATTCAAAAATGTATGCAGAATGAGTATAAGAAACACAGTGGTGCAACTTACACCCCCTTAACCGCGGGGGGGGCAGGATTCTAAGGGGCCCAAAGCCTGACTGATGGGCTTGGACCCAAAACTTGGCTTTGCAGGGGGCTAATATTCTCCGTTTCACCACTGATAAGAAATTATTATTAATTAGAAAATCTGGTGTTTAAATTTTTTAAAATTTTCCATCCTAGTCAATTTGTATCATAAACGATTAGCTGAAAATTTGAAGAGCAAAAGTAAACGAGAAAAAATTCTTTGCGTCCATTATACTTCAATAAAGACATTTTTTCTGCTCAATTTTTCTAAACTCGTCCATTCAATACATGAAAATAACACTATCAGTTATTAAATTATCGTACATGTGATTTTACTTTCAGAATTAAGAAAAAAATACTTTTGAAAGAAATTTTTTGATACTGATACTTTATTGAATTTTTTGATGAAATTGTCTTTTTAAACACAACTTAATGAACTTTAAATTGAATTTTGAAGTGAACGAGATGTTTTTCCAATAAAGAAGAAATATATAAGTGATGTGCTTAAGCATTCCATTCGAATCATCTTTTATTTCTTTCGAAATGAATCTTTTCCTTCCAGAAAACTCTCAATAACTAAAAAAAGGTATTAAGTAAAGGGAAAATAAACATATTTTCTTTATTGAGATAAAAATGTATTTGAAATCTTCAGAAATAGCAGTATATTAAACATTCTGCAATCGTTTTTGATGAGCTCCTATAACAAGCTTCAAAATACTCTTTTGGTATAAGATTGTATGAACGAATCTTATTTTGAACACTTATATATATTATATCTTAAAAAAACGCTATTTCAAATTTAATTTATGTTCTGCACCAGCTGGCAGACATTCTGATATATTTATAATAACTCCTTTCATAGTTCCGCAATGATAGCAAAATGATATTTTTATTGGGTGATAAAAAAACTTATTGGAGCCATTTTTCCAGGATTTCATTTATTTGAAATGCGTTATTTTTTACACATCAATGCGCCTTCCTTTCACGAATAAAAAAGAGGTATTTTCATCACAGATTTTTCTTTTTCTTATTGGAGTTTTGAATTACGGCTTACAATTTTTGAACTTTTTATGACGTTATAAAACTTTGTTAATTGAAATATTTCAAATATTATTAAAATTTCTTTTATGTCATTTTGTTTCTCGAGTCTTCAAAATTTCTCTTTTAGCTTTTTTACTTGAAGCCCACTGATATTTTATTAATACAATATTCATTTTAATGAAACTGAAAGAAAATCAATTCATTTTTGAAACCCATACTTGTCCTGAGTAGTTTTTTATAATTATTTTTCTGAAATTATATATATATATATATAATATATTTAATGTTTAAAAAACTAATTTTTGCATGACTACTCTCTTGTTAAAATCATTTATTTTGTTCCTTTGTTTATAACATTATTTCTCTCTTTCTTATAAAATTACTTTACATTTGTCTATTTGTAGGTGGCTATTTTTGAGTTAAAGCATCCGTATTTATGATATGTACTACGTAACTTTATACATAACATTTGTGAGTATCATCCTGAGATCAGTCTCGAAAGTGTAAGTGAAAAGATAGATAATACGATAAGTTATTTAAACTCAAATATAACTTTCCTTAAGAAAATTGCATGTGCAATAAACAATACATTTTGTATGGCAAATATGTATGCATTATAACACACGCTCACCCACGTTGTGTGTGTGTTTCTATTAAGTAGATTGCATATTTTGCATTTATTTTATGCTTAGCTTTTTCCAGTGGAAGTTCATAAGATACTTTATGTCCAAATTATTCATTTGATGAAATCAGCACATGCAGAAAGAATGATGATGATGTTGTGTCCATTACGGGACTAAATCAGACAGAACCATGGGCCCAGATAACTGTTCTGGCAATTTGTCCAATATTATCCACATATAAGTTTGTTGACGAAAACAGGACCCTATTTCTTGTAGAGAAGGAAGAATAGCTGTACAGTCAAAAATATGAGCAGGTGTTAGCTCTATATCTGAACTTATCACAATTTCTATAAATTCACCCCACCAATCTTCATTCTTCTGTAATGGCCTGTTCTTAGCCTAGCAATGGTCTTTGTTATGGACAAGTTCTACCGTAAAGCTTACCATGGGGGCGCTACAGTCATTAGTACCCTTTTCTTCTTCCGGTTAATGCAAAATCGCCATTGATTTGAGCTAAAAAATTAACAAGGTATTTTAGAAAAGATACTGAAATAAATACTATAAAATCCTGAATCTGAAATCTACAGATCATCTTCTATCCATAAAGTGCAAAAAAAGTTTCAAAAACTTCCATTAAAAGTTTGAAAAACTCAGTTAAATTTCGATGTTTTCCCATAGGTTAACATTACACTGGACGTACGTAAGTGAGGGTTCCACTCAATGTTGCTGTTTACTAAGTAGAACTTGTCCATAAAGCGGTCTTCACTTATATTACAGAGTTGATGTACAGAAATTGACTTCTCTTTCAATTTGAAATTTACGACGGCTTTTACGTCTAATAAGTTAACATTGACAGAGTTGTCATTATTGAGATTTCTAGCGTCTTTTGCCAGTTAATTCGCATTTTCATAGCCTGTAATATCATCATGTACAGGCAACCATTGGAGAAAGCAGACCCCATTCAACTAACTCATGTAATCTAAACAGGCCAGAGCAAATCTCTTCAGTAATCGATGAAATTCCATTTATAATAGCTTGGAGGGCTGCTTTTGAGTCACAAAAAATTACAAGACCCTGTTCTATGGTAGGAAGAGTCTCTTGTAAATCAAGAGCCTCAATTATCTCCCGTAGTTCACAAGTGAAGCCAGAGGCAATGGCACAGGCACCGTTCATTCGTTGGCAGATTGCATCACTTAGAGTGGTCATAAATAAGCAGCAACAAATAATAAACGAAATTTAAATTTAAATTATTAGCAAATTTACTACAGGATCTTTGTAACCATCTAATCGAATTACAAATTTGCATTTTTGAAAAAGTACATTTAAACTTTAGATAAGTGTATTGTGTTAATGTCTAAAAATTTTAAATGAGTTAACAAAAAGTAAGGACAGCCAAAACTCTCAACAAACTTGAAATGTTCTACGAAGGCCAATCTGATTCTTCCGAGATACGACTAAATGTTAAGCGTTTAGCTTATCCAATTAAGAAGGAGTATTCAAAGTCATCTGGCAACAATGGATATTTTAGACGTAATTTCAAAACATTAAATGCTTCAAGCTTTTGTCCTAATTAGCGATGAGAAATATGCTTTTAGAATAATGAATCGCGCTTTCAAAAGGGAGACGAAATTCGCGTATTTTTTTAAGCTCAAAAGTAAACAAAGTTACGCATAATAAAATAGAGTGCATGCCTCGATGTGCTTTAATTCAAGAAATTTAGTACTCATTATTGCTGAATGAGAAGACAGATTATCGTGATGGAATGTAAGGTCTCTAACATTAACATATTGAAGAACTCGTGAAAAACTACTGGGCATCATTTACCGGTAATTATCTTCTGTTTCTCATGCTTAATGCCTTTGATCAGTCCAGTACTAACGAAGAAAATGAAAACATATCTTCGTTGCTTGCTGTCTTTTCACCGTCGTCGATTTGAAATAATCTTCAAACATATCTACTTTTCTTTCTTGATGTGTTGGAAAGTCAAACATGCTGTGTAAACTGTATGACTAATTCAAAATTCAAAATTGGGGCTGTACACGCCATTATTAAATAATTTGAGAGATTTCTTTATTGATTCCGATACGTTTCTCTTTTTGAGCGTTTTGTTAAATTATGTAGGATTTAAAGGCGACCTATTTTTTCATATATGATTCTTTATAAATAATTTTATGGATGTAAGATATATATATATTTAATTTTAAGCAACATCTATTTTATTTAATAGGTTCAGTAATTGTTATTGATTAAAATTTTTCGTATTGCCTACTCAGTTCTGATTACAGCTGGTAAAAAAAATTGCTTATGTGGTCTTTTCAAGAGATATGTTTGTCGAAGAGAATTTAAACCTCTTGAAAAATCTTATAAATTATCTGAACACAGTAATAAGAGATGAAACTTCCTTTTCATATGTTAATTTCAGCCGTTGTATGCTTTTTTGTTTCAGCCCCACTTTAAACGTAGAAAACATAGAACGATAATGGGCCA
>BMAO01004506.1:0-68599 GCA_019973975.1 Trichonephila clavata
AGACATTGGGTATTTAGTCCTTTAATGCTAAACAAGTTAGTTTAATTAGAAGTTCAAGTCGTAATAATCTTTAAATAAATGATATACAAATAAATACCTTAATCACAGGTTTTTTAAATTTCAAGTTCTTGAAAAATGAAAATTCTTAATAGAAAAAGTTAAATTACTGTATAAATGTTTTAAATGAGTAATAAAATCTTGTATTTATAGAATTTTATTTAAAATATTCCGTTGTATGAATCTTTTTAAAACCCAGTGCATTGTGTCAGAATAAGCCATCATTTTTATTTTTATGCAAACCATAGAAAACGCGACCGCAAGAGGTGCAATCACTTTATTACATATTCTGTTTTGTCTTTAAATCGAAGCGTAGAACAAACAATGTTGTAATTTTTATTTCTCTGTTCCTTTCCTCTGTTAAGTTACATTGGTTATTAGGACAACACTATATTTAATTTATTTAAAGATAAACACAAACTTGTCTTCGAAATCTTAAAATTTACAAAAAAGAATAAGAATTTTTTTTAGTATCACTTAAATAGAATGTCCTTAATAAGAGGAAAATACATATTCAAAGAGACCGGTAGCAACATTAATTGCGCCTTATCGAGGTGTACCTTACAGGAGTTACTTCTGTATTTGTATATTATTTCAAGTCTTAAAAATTAATAGATAATTCGAAATCAAAAACATAATTACCTGTTGCTATTTCAAACGAGATAATTTTAAAAGATTGAGTTGAGACAATTTCAACAAGCCAATTTCTTTAAAAGAGAGTTTGTTGATGGTAGAGATCAGAAGAGAGTTTGTTTCAACTTCAGGTAACTCTCTACTCAAGAGTGAAAAATAAAACATCTCCTGAGGTTCGCTATCTTCCAAAATATTTTATTACCTCTGTCCCCCTTCGGTTAGCTGACACCGGACATGCTATGGGTGTACGGAATGTCCATTGTGACCCCAGTCCGAGATGGGGAGAAAGTTACAGAAGATGGTATAAATATATCAATTTTCATGATTTAACATATACTGCGGACTCGAACCTCTAGGGTTTAACAAAAAAGAAAATTGGCATTTAAAGTACATAGTAGAAAATCAGAAACATTAAATAAAAAAAATTCCAGAATCTCAATACTAAACACAAACATATAACTGGAAATAGCAAAAAAGATAAATCAGATACATATTTAACTATGAATTATGTCAGTAAGACAGTCAAATATTTAATTGTGCATTTAAATATGTGTTTTTTATCCCAAAAGATATTTATAAATTTTAAAGGTAAATAATAACTCTTTTCAGCAGACATAATCTTTAATTGTATGTAAAAGCAGAATCTAGAAGAACAGCAGTTTGCCAAATGCTAGTCTAAGCAAAATAATCTGTTTTGTGCAAAATTGTCACCCTAAACGTAGTAATTAGGTTTTTCCACTAACGGAAATACATCAAAATTTCAAAAAAATCTAAAAACAAGTTGCTTTTAAATATTATATAAAATAAGGGGAATACCGTTTTTTATTTCATCCATTTCCGATTCAGCATCGACTCAAACATTTTTAGATTTTAAACGTATGTAATTACATTAAAATTTAAAAATGCATGCCATGTAATTATTAATAAACTGAAAACGGCTTAAAGTAATAAAAGTGTTTAAATATATTTTCATCCATACTCCTTGCAAACTTAGTATAATTTGTGAGGCAAACATAAATTTTAAAATCTACCTCTGATCTCCTACGAAATCCCCAAATATTTTGATAAATAATTTTCAAATGTAGATATTAACGAAACATGTAGAAAGAAATATTCCGAAGGAATAAATAAATATTCTAATGAAAGAAATTATTAGAAATTCGAATACAAAGAATTTACTTAATTTATAATAAATAAATATGTCACACTATCTTTACTTTGCAGATGCTATTACTATCTTGATTTTTTATTTTCAACTTTATCATATACACAGAGACAAAAATTCTTTACCCAAATTAAAAGTTTTAATTTTTTTAATGAAATTAATCTCTTTTTGGACTAAAGGCAAAAATTTATAACGACATAGGAGAAAAAAACATTACAATTAAAAATTTCGAAAAAAAAACCTGTTTAATATTAATGGTCCTTTACTTACTCACTTGCGTTTAAATTTTAATCAGTTGAAGCGAAATCAATTATTTCTTTAATGATGCTACTAAGACAGTGCTTTTACAACTTTTAATGCTTGCGACCCAATTTCAATCATAATTTCATCGCGCCCCTTTCACACAATAAAATTGTATTGAGTGCAATAAAAATGCTCTTTGACGTTAAAGCTACAGTACACGATTTTAATCATAAACTGTACAAACAAACTATCAGATAAATATAAATTCTGTATATGACAAGCCTACATGAATCACTGGTAATTTTTAAACTTGTTCTTAATTTAGAAGTGTGAATGGTATCTGACTACCCTAAAATTGTGAATTTCCTTAAATTGACAATTTTTTTATGATTTTATTTTATAGGTCATCTTTTTAGCTTATAAAAATACCAAATTTATTATTTTCTGTTCACTAGAACCAAAACTATAAGTGTTTTAGTAAGAGAAGATGCCATTACATTGAGCAAGATATGTCATACTTTAAAACGCGTTTTACTCGAAATGTGTTTTTTTAAATGCTCAAACGGAGCCAGCACACAATTGCTCAAAAAATTTTGAAAAAAATTAACTGAAATGTTTTGTGTATGTTCTGTTTTATAGTAGAAGTGTTTCAACCTTCTGATTTATTAATCACCGTTTTATTACAAAATTTACAGTCCTTAAGTGTTATATATCACTGCTTTTTTTAAGAAATTTCATATAACAAAAAAATAAAGTGCTATTTTTTGTAAAACATATAATACCTCTCATCCTGAGGTCACTTCGAAAATGAATAAGATAGCAATACATCAGAATTGAAAAACTGAATATTTGTTTATAAACTTTTGGTACAGAATTGAAGCAAGCACTGAACATTCGGAACAGTAACGGGAAATTTGGGATAATGTACAATCAAGTTCAAAGGAAATTATTAAAGGAATTAAACACGAGAAAGAAAAAATGTATTAATCCTTCTTTTTAACAACCCCAAATTAAAAAAAAAAAAAAAAGGAGGAAGAAAAACTTATACATTTTTCTTCATTAAAGTAAAATTTTCAGGAAAAATCAATCTCATTTTTTAAAACAAATATTTAATTTGTATATCTCAATACATCAAATTCAAATTTTTATTTCAAGAAATTATAATTCAATGAAAGAAAACAGCCACTGTCATGTAATAATAATAATATATTCTTATTATTAGAAATCTTATTTTTTTTAAAAAAGAATTCTGTAAGAAAAAAAAAAATTTTTTTCAAAACCTATATCAAAACCTTGTTTTTACTGGAATATGTGTTCCAAGCAAAATATACATTAAGGTATTTTGAAAATTTATCATTATTTTCCTGCCATTAATAATTAATTTTGAAGTACTGAAAACTTATTTTAAAATTATCTCTACTCAATATAGCTAAAAAAATAATAATAATAATAATACTGTTTCATGAAATTTACTTAAAAAATTTTTTTTAAAAAAAGTACATCAATACTACTGATAATTGAAATGATTATAATACTATACTTTTTAATAATTTTTTAAAAATGTTTTCAGTTTTATACTACAGAATTTTAAGTTTAATCACACGTTTTAAGCATAGTTGAAATATGAATCTTATTGTGAACAATGGTTATAATGAATTTTCAGCAAAGTAAGAACAGAACTCTGAAAAATAAATTATACCCTTTATATATTAGCTAAATCACAATATAAACATAATTTTGGACTGTTTTTTAACTGAAAAATTATATGGAATTCAAGTCAATTTTTGTTTAGCATAAGCTGAAAATAATTTTAATTCTAAACAGTATTTAAAAGGCAATGCATCTAATTCCTACCATTTTATAACAGTCAATATGATATAGATAAATATAAAACACAATTTTCTTTCTTTATGAATAATATATATATATATAATTATTATATTATATATCAATATTTTTCTAGTTATGTTTCTTAGAATCTGTTTTCTATCATTTAGCTTTGTGGGTAGTATAATTTTGTCTTATTATTTTTTTCATTTTATTATACTATATATATATATATAAGAATATTGCTCTAAATGAAAATATGATTTAATTTCAGCTGCGAAAGTTAAAAGGATTTTGTAACAATAATCCTCAAGTGTCTGTTTAGAAAAAATTTGCTAAACCTGATTCAAATGTTATAAGGATTAATAAAAATTTACTAAAAATTGCAAATAATCAAAAATATATCAATAAACTAAAATATTTTACTCTTATATTTTAAGTCTACAATATAGTTACAGTTCTACATTTGTTTTTCCAGTTTCACTTAATATTTTTAAAAATTTAATCGTAATTCTTATTTTATAAACATACCATATTTCTAATGTGTGTGAACTTGTATACAACAAATAAACAATGAAAACATATTTATATCTTAAAATTCAAACAAAACTTGAAAAAACATTGAAATTGTTCAGTAGTAAAGTTATAAACAATAAACGCACAATATTTATAATAGGTTATTAGATGCACACATACTCAACACAGCATATTCAAAAAATACATTGCACTTTTTTTTTCGAATTATGTTGAAAGTAGCCAATAATTCATACAGAGCCAAATATAGCAACCCCAAAACAGAGGAATTTGAATTCCAAGGCTGTAAAAAGTAGGAATAGGTGCTGCCAACGAAATTGCGCATTACACGTCCGGCCTTGTTTGTTCCTTTTATCTATCAGACTTGTATTTATACACTGGTACAATTAGCGTATTGTATTAATGGACGAAATTCACACCAGACAGACGCCAAGCGGGGAATCACGTGACAAATTGGCAACAATTGCACGTGTTTTGCATTACCGTGGTAGAACCGTATAAGCAAATTGTTGACATTCTTTACCTTTAATTTTATCTAATTAAAATATGTGATATCATTGTATTTCTTGCATTATTCTAGTGTATATATTTGTTAGGAAATAATCTTAACAACTTTTAAACATAATTTTTGTTTTATTGTAATTTATTTATCTAATTAGGTATTCGTCTGCTTCGACTAGTGTTAGCTGGTGTATTTGTTTATAGTTCTTGATTCACTTAGATATAGCTCTCAGTTATTTTAGTTCTCAAAATTTTGTAGTTCTTTTTTTTATATTCGATGACAAATTTGTGAGCAGTGAATTATTAATTTTTTTTATCAAAAGCGTTGTAAAAGCAGAAACGAAGAGAGTAAAGTACAAGTCATCTGTTCAGATCAGAACAACTTCTGAGGTAAGTTATAAATTATTTTGTGTTCTAATTTAGATACTTTCTGAAACTATTATGAATGCATTGCTATTTACTCATTTATGCTTTAGTTTAACTCATTGTTATAAAAAACAAAATAGGTTTTAATAACATTAATATTGCTATTTATCGTTGAATTATAAGTTGATTCTAAAAGATTAAAAGTAATGGCAACTCTTCAAATTTAGAAGCTTTTTAAACTTCTGTAAAAGAAATGTGAATGGACAAATTTAAATTTTTTGAATAGCTATATTATCAATGATAAGTTTATAATTTGATTCTTATATTTTAGATTAGCATTGAATATCAATTGCATTGTTTTCTATTTTAATGAATATTCATTATTATGCTTTAGTCATTACATAGTTATTGCTATTTATGAGTAAATCCTAATTTGATTCCAACACAATAAAAGTAAAGGCAAGAAATGCCAAACCATTTTGATAAAGCAATGTAAATTTTTTCATTTAAAACTTAAATTCAATATGGAGAAATGTTGTGTTTACATTAAGATTCTCTCAAATTGTTACTAATTTTTCTAAAAAGGCATAGTATTTTTAAATCAAGCACTTTATGATGTGTTTTTATATAAAAAAAAACTGTTAATTTTCACTTACTTAAAATTTTTATTCATATAATTTATTTATTTAAATTTTGGTTTTTAGATAAAATAATTGAATATAAAATAAGCTGAAAATTAATTTTGCTACAAATCTTTCAACATTTATTAACCAGTAGACTAATATGTAAATACCGAAAACTCATATAAATTTACAATCTAATTTTAGAATTTATTTCTTTTTAATATTTAATACTTTTTTTTAAACTTAAGGTTATAAGTGCAACATGCACTTGTCCTGCTGGAGGCACTCCAACATTTTGTAAGCAGGTGTTTGCAACAGTTTATGTTCCAACGGACAACAAAGATGGTTTCTGCAAAAGTGGAGACAGATCGAGCTACTTGGTATACAGCTGGTTTGCGGGTAGATAGTGAAAGTACCCTGATGGTTCAGGACGGTACAGATTGAAATGGCAAGACTCTTTGAAAATTGTTATTGTTTGGAAGTGCGAGTCGTGATATGATTTAAATGAATGAAATGTGTCCGCATCTGCAATGAGCAGACAACATGTTGCAAGAACAGAAATCATTTAATAATCTCCCACTTTGTGGAAACCATGAAATAATATGAACAGCTATAAATGGAAATTTTTTTAGTTCAATAGAATAAATAAATATGACCCTGTGTTAATGTATCATTTGTAAACAAAATTTTAAAAAACCTCTAAAAATAGAATTGTGCATCACTTAGCAAATTATAAAAAAAACCCAGTAGAGAAATTTACATGTTACTTCTATAACACTGCAATATTGATACAGTTTTACGTGAATAGATTTATATAAATATACCAAATATTAATTCTGATTTAAAAACCTGCGAAAAACATGAATTAGAAAAAAGTTACAAGACATTTGTTAAGTTTACAACAAAAATGTAGATGAAGTCAGTTAGCAACAGAATTTGATTTTGAATGTAAGAGATTTAAATAACACACAAGATATATTGCAATACATGCAAAATAAATATAATGAGTTATTTCTACATGTATTAATTGTTTTAATACTTTTTTCTTAAGTTGCAATTACTGTAGCAAGTGTTGAGAGCTCTTTCAGCATATTAAAAAGTTACCTTCAGCAGTTGCTATATTAAGCATCAAACAAAAAAATTTAAACTTTTATAAAAATAACATCACGCAATAAAAAACATGTGTATGGGTATGCGACACTTGGATCACAAGTTATTATTAATGCAAATATGTACTATATTAAAAATTTACATTAAAATTTTTAATAAATACTTTTTTTATATGAAGTGCCTATAACATGTTGATCTACTTCTTTTATATTGTACAATATTAAGGGAATGTACCATCAGAAAAAGTGAAATAATTTTCAGAAATTCAATTTAATTATCCTTAATTTTAAATTAATTTTTCTTATTGAATTACATATAATTTATAAAAATAATAGAAAATAATGATTTATGTATAAACAATAGATGGTTCCAAAATACAATTTAAACTTTTAAAAAAGTTTACTTTAAGCCATTGTTCATCTCATATTAAAGTGAGTTAATATGAAAGTTTTTGATTAATAATATTTATCCATTGGTGAAAATGAATTTCATTTTTACAGCACAATGAATTGCAAATTAGATGGAAAAAATACAATACAATATATATATAAATGAATAGTCGCATAAAATTTCCATTCACAATTAAATTCAAAATTTATCAAACCAAACAAATATTTCTGTACAATTTCAATGATGAATAACATTTATATATATATATAAACAGCGAATCACAAGATTATTGTGTTGGACATTCCATAAACTTTTCAGGTCATAAAATTAATTGAATATATTTTGGCCATAGTATTCAAAAATAAGAATTTTTCAAACAAGAAAAAATGTACAACCAGGCATAACAAATAATTTCCAGTAATTGAGGTGTGTGTGCTTTTTTTTAAAATTGGCTTAAGTCACTTTGTTTTAAAGCTAAAAAGTACCCTTTTTAAAAAATGTTTTTTTGGAGACAATAACAGCAAAAATACAATTTTTTTTTTCAAATTATATGTTGATTCTGAAAGCAAAAAGTCAGTTTGACCAGCTATTATTTCACTGTTTAAAAAAAAATTAAGAATTTAAACCTTTTCAAACTCATAATATGCCCAATTTTTAAATTTTTTTAGTCATTTTAAGTGATTTATGTTTCATAGGTTACTGCGAAAAAGGTTAGTATGGATTTGAAAATCTGTTTCCTTGTTGATTTGTAATAATTGTTTTTCTCGCTAAACTTGGAAAAAACACAAGATTATTTAAAAATATAACCAGAAATCTCAAACCAGAATCCATACTAACTTTTATAAAACATACCATTTGAGAGTATCTACAAAAACTTTCAACACTATCTTGAACAGAAAAAATTAATGAAAAAGCTTCTAAGTTACATAAACTATTTTTTAAAACAAAAATTGGCCTTGAAATCAATTTTAATTATGTAATTATAAGAACAGGATATACATAACCAAGCAGAAATAATTTTAGCAATGAAAATTTAAAGTATTAAATCCAAATAAACAACTCAATTACAGTAACACATAGCTAATTATGTACGAGATAAGACAAATAACAAGTACGAGTTCAAAACACTCAGATTTTTTGTCAGATTTTAAAAAATGATTTTATTTCCTACAATAACCGTTTCTTTAAATGATCAATCAACCATTTGAGCAAAATAAGAAATTTTAAAAATTATAATGTAAACTAAAAGAACGAAATAATCGTAGCTACTGTAGTAAACAAACAGCACGTGGTCACGTGACATAGTTTTCACGTGATCGTGACGTCACATGAATTTAGTCCATTCCACAACAAGCCATACAAACTATTAAGAAACTCCTGAGTAGCCAGATAGAACCGTGACGTCACAAGCGGGGGAGACCGGATCTTTAATGCACAGCCGCCGTCAGCAAAAGCTGTTTCTCAACTCCACTCAGTTTTCACCCTGTTATCCGGGTTTGTTTACTTTTCGTTAATGGCGGCACATTTTTGAAACGCCCACGTCGCTTGGTAATACTTTACTCTTGGATTACTGACAACATTGGGATGTCATGTAAGTTAACCACAACTAGTTAAACTATACTTTGAATTTATCCATGACATACAACACTTATGTTCTATCTTTATTATTAATAGGGATTCAAATTATATTTCTTGCTGTGAAGTGCTTTTCTATTTAGTAGATGCATTTGGCATCTTTTCATTTGACGAATTAAACCACAGTGTAATACAGTGGTTTCCAAACTTTTTAACCCATGGACCCCTTTTTATAGTCAAAACTTGCTCATGGATCCCTTTTTATTGTCAAAACCTGCCCACAGTAAAATCCTAGCACAGCATACTGCCGTATTTGGCGACAAATTTTTTTCGCCAAATGGCGTCAGACGTAAACAAGAGGGGAAATGTTGTTTTCAAAATGGCGTCAAGAAACGAAATACTTCGAAAAAACATGGTTTCTAAAATGGATAACATAGGAAACATAAAATCAAAAATAAGAAATTAAATGCAAATTTCGAGCATCCATTACAAGATTCTATCAATCCTTCATTCACACAAAAAAACAATACTTTCTTACCTTTTAATTCAGAAAAAAAATCGTGTTTTTACGAAGAAAACATAGTTTCTAAAACAGCTTCAACAAGAAAAACTGAAAAAGCGTCGCTTTTAAAACGCTACAGTGGGAAAAGAAATCTAATATGAATGCCTTAGACCAGGGGTGGACAGACTTTTTTAGGGCATGGGCTACTTCTAATTTTTTCAAGGTGTTGCGATCCACCCAGTGGCGTAGGTGTAGTGAGCTAAAAGAAAGTATACAATACGAACCTCTATTTTATGGACCTTATTTTACAAATTTCTCTATTTTGTGAACTTTTTTCAGGAACCAAGAACATTTTACGATCTTGGTAAAATTGCCTCCAAATAGCGAAGTGCATTTTCTATTCAACAAATTTTTCTCTTATGATGCGATTTTTTTCCCTGTATTTTTTTAAAATACTATATTTTCTTGAATCTAAGCCGTACTTTTAACCCAGTGTTAATGCTACTGAAGATTGGGCACGGTTTGGAATCGAAGGGGGAAAAATGGGTTGGATGGGGCACTTAGAGCAATTACAGTTTCATCTATGTATTTAAAATTTTAATACATAAAATAACTAATTGTTCCCTTATTAGTTTTCCTTTTAAATTTACTTTAATTTCGTAAAATTGGATATCGATAAACCACACATTTTAGACTATTTATGAATTTTCACAAAATCTTGAGAATTTTGAGCGCGGCTTAGAATTGATGGTGGCTTAGATTTGATTAAATATGGTATTTCTAGACCTTCCTATGATGAAATGATTATTAGGTCTTAATGAAGGCGGTCATCCCAAAATGTCTTGGCAGTCCACCGGTCGATCGCGATCGACTTAATGCCCACCCCGGCCTTAGACTGATGAACTAACGATCTCCATTTCTATCAAAAACAAATTATTTTCATATTTCGGACATCCATACCTATCAAAATATCTTCAATCGTTCACTCATTCACAAAGCAAGCATTTCTTTTTTACATCTTTCATTCAAAAGAAAAAATATTCCTTCGTCAAGCTTCAAGAAAAGAAAACATGGTATCAATAATGGCTTCAAGAAGAAAACAGAAAAACCGTTGCTTCTAAGATACAATAGTGTGAAAAAACATCGTCCAAATTGAATTTATCAACACATCTCCCTTTCTCTCTAACAAATATTCTTTTAGCAGTTTCATTAAAAAAAGAAAAAAAATTCACTCATTCCTTAAATTAAGCTTTCAAGAAAAATCTTCAAGTTGACTATCAGTAAAAAAATGACCGCTGTTCAAAAAATCGGTCCGAATGGGGTTACTATTCACTAAATTTTGTAGGGTTACCATATTGTAAACTTTATCGCTAAATTGTTTGGCACCAAAAAGTGTGCCCTGCAAATGCTACATAAATGCATAAAATAAAAATTACAAATTAAAAAAAACATTTTGTTGAATTATTTATTGAAATTAAAACTTACGTTTCAAATCAAATATAAAAAAATTTAATAACTTGGAGGAACTTGATGAGATGTTATGAGTGTATTTATGTCCGTCTCTATGTTTGTGAGAAGCAACCTCAAATACCCATGAGCACTAGTGTTTAGTTGTTTTTTTCTTATGTGTGTGTGAGATGAGATTTTTTATGGCATTGAATCTACGTTCTACCAAATTTGAAGACAGGAAAGTAGCCAACAACTTTTGTACAATAACCCATGATGCAGGGTATAAAATTGGGATCTGGTTTTGTAGCCAGAATTTGTGGTATCCTTGTTCAAACATTGGTTTAAATCAATTATTTGTGGGGGGGGGGGATATTTCAATAAAATTCTCCTATATTAATATGGATTCATCTGTATTTGGAATATGAGTTAGTCTATGTGCAAAAGGGTTCCAACATTCAGTGGGGAATATGCAAGTGAATTATTCTTATTTATTTTAATTTTCCACAAACCCCTGAATAATATTGGGAATCTGTAGGAACCACTTTGGAAACCATGGTGTAATACATGAGTACAATTAATTTTTTTTCTCCATATGTGTTAGTAAATACATTAATTTTTATTGTATTTGTATTTAGCTTATATTCTCTTAGGATTTATATTTAACTTTTGTTTTTCATTATTAATGTATAGAAAGTTTTAGGAATGAAATATTGTCTTTTTTTATAAATATTTTGACTAAAGTGTAGAATAAAGGGCCCCTAGGATTTATTGATGTTTATCTAGGTGCCAAGAATGAATTCAACTTTTCATTACTCTGGGAACATGTATCATTACATATAGGTAGTTTGGTGACTGATTCTGGTCACCAAAAAATTAGTTTCACAATGGAGTCCCCTATTCTACATTTTAAGCAATATTTTTCATATTACATATCTTCACAATGCAGGGAACTCAATCCTATTTCTATTTCAATTCTTTTTTAAAGATTATGGAAAGATTCATGAATTTGATTTTTATGTCCCACTTTCAGAGGATAGAAAGGACTCTGTTGCCTAGCATTTTCAACTGGAGAAATTTTTGCAACCTTTCCTTGGTGTCAAATAAGTCACCCCAGAAGCTTGGTGACATTTGAGACAAGTCTTAATGATAAAGAACCCAGAACATTTACAAATTCCACTATTTACTATTTTTTCTTACATATTCCCATGATGTCACCATAGTCAAATTTGCGATATAGGAATCATGCCACTTTAAACCAATATGTGACTGTGATAGTTTTTTTCCAAATAAAATGCATAAGAATATTTTTGTTTTTGATGTGTAACATCTTTACTCTCAGTTGCTGGATATTTGTTGGAGTGATTTCGTGAAAAGGGACGGAAATGCATAACAGGAAGTCGGGGAAAGTGTGCGCTGTTTGATTTGACCAATTCAGCGCCTTGGGGTGTCTCTTCGCTAGCCTCGTCTTGGGGTCCAACTGTAGTAGCAATTAGGACGCCCGCCTACCGCACATACCAGCAAGTCTTATTAGACTTCATCCAGAATAAACTTGTGATTCTTACGCTCAAATGTCAAAGTCTCAGGACACGTTGTGTGTGAAATCTGAGGATATATTTATATATGTGTAAACTATATATTAATAATTATATTTCCTGGTAAGCATCTGACAAAGCTCATCATCCTTAAAAAAATAGGAGTAAGTAATATGGAATTATTTGAATAAATATTTAAGTGCTTATCATTTTCATACTTTGAGGTTAATTCTTGTCACTGTCAATATAATATTTTTAATTGTGATTAAAAAAGATTTCTCGATTTAAAAAAACTAATTAAGTAAACGGGTATCTTTAATTTTCTCTAATATTTCTAATTTTCAAGCATGCGCTTGACAGTGTCTCTTCACTACCCTCGTCTGGGGGTCCAACTGTAGTAGCAATTAAGACACCCGCCTACCGCACATAACAGCAAGTCTTGTCATTTTGGTGGTCGCATACATTTCTCCGAATCAAACAGTTAAAAAAATTAAAGATTTCCAGCATTTTGTATTTTTACCGTATACCGAAGGTGGTTCTGCTCTTTAAAAAAAAAAAACTATCACTCGCTTCCCATGATTATGAGTGGTGATTTTAACGTTAACTTCAGTTTGCCAGAAGCTAAGCCACTCATAGCTTTTTTGAATGATGAACTCAAGCTTGAAATTAACACAAATCCAAATGTTTCGACAACTAACAGTGGTACTGTTTGTTATTGACGCTATTTTTCAACGGTTTTTAAATACTTTGAAAACATAAGTATATGTGTCATATTTTAGTTATCATAAATTACCATCACCGCTCTTCCCCAAATTGAACAAGAATAATTATTTTTGATAAAAAATTGCATGCCTCCTTGTGTTAATTAAATAAAATTTTCATTAAAGATATAATTATTCCATAGAAAATTATTTCCAATCATACTCTGTTCATTTTCCCCCAGGATTTAAGTTGCTATTGCGAATTTACCACGATTACATGTCAGATGTTACACATCGTATGCGATTACTGTATAAGGCTCGTTTTTTTTTTCTTCTCTTTCTGATATGATATCAGGGTGTGATTCATGCTGCTCAAATTTGGCTGTGGTACGCTAATATGTATGTACCCGAATTCCTGTTCATAGTTTTATTATAAAAGAATTTGCAAAAGTTATTGAGGAATGTATTATTTACTTGAGACTTTTATTGCTAATTGCAGAATCCTTATAAAATAAAAAAATTAGAATGCCTAAAAAAAGATATTGTGCAATATATGATAAAAATGAAGCTCTGTTATTTATAAGTGTGGAGAATTTTAAACCTCTGTCTATGTATTAACTCACAGAAATAACTTTAAAATATGTCTTAGACAAATATTATTTTTTCAGAATATTTTCTAATCAGGAAAAGGGATTGCTATATAAAAATGCTCTGAAAATAATTGACTGGAAGTTTTTATGTATGTGTTCTATAGCAGTAGAATTGTTTGGACCTAAATTAATAATAAAACTGGGTAATATTCAAGTTCATTCATTTGAGTTTTAACATGAGATACTTAGGGGAGACTAAAAGTTATGATAAATAAAACTGTAGTGGAAATAAATTTTAAATCTTTTAAAACATTATTGAATAAAAATGGGGGGGGGGGATATTAGAGCAGTAATATCTTGACTACCCTGACTTACACAAACCCAGAGTAATGAGATTTCTTCAAAACTCATTGATTTGTCTTTTACTTTGGGAAGGGAGGGATTGGTAAAATTGATGAAATTACTAATGTGATTGTGTAGAAGTTGTTGATCTTGCAGGCATATAAATATAGAAGAGGATTGTGATTATGTTAGAGAACTGCTGGATTTCCACAATCAGGAAATAACAATTGATGAGGGTGAGGGGGCTTATAGAAATGTATGAGCAAGAGGGCAAGACATAACACTTGAAACTTTAGACCCAGTTCAATCAGAAGATTGAATGATAGGAATTTGACAGAAGGCCTCCATTTAATTGAAAAATTGTTACAAATTTTAGAAAATTAACTCCAATGATGAGCATATTTTTTCAACAAAGCAAGGAATAAAAAAATATTAGCATGTTACTAGATAATTTTGTGGAGGGGCAGACTACTTTGTTAGATTTTATAAAACCTTCTACTTCAAAATAACTTCAGTTTGCGATTTTGTATTTTTGTGTTATCTATTAAACATTTTTTTTAAAATTATTATTTTCTTTCATCTTCAGCCTCAACTAAAAAATAATTTATAATGTATTTATATGCAAAATTATGCCCTGACTTACACAGTTATCACTCAATTACACTTTTAAGTTTGGGATATTATTTGTAAACTTCTTAGCCAAGTGTTTGTATATTGAATTCTGATTGCATTAATGCAGGATATTGTTTATTAAATAGAATCGACCCTTTATGTACAGGGGAGGAACAATATTTATCATTTTTTGCATGTGGTAATTGTTACAAGGTCCGTCAACATTTACTACAGTGCTATCAAGATTGAAGCAAACCTTTTCAACCATCTACTAAGTCTAATTCGAAAAAAGCTGTAATGAAAATTTCGGTTTTCCTGACTGAAACTACCATTTTATCCCAAATAAGATTAATATGATTGAATAATATACTTAATTTCCTGGATATCATAGATTACTTATGTACTTCACATGCTTTCCAGTAGAGCTTGTACTTCTGAACCACAGTCAAGTTTCGAAGACGATCTCTCATCTGTCTCTCTGAAATTGGGATCTTTTAGCTTGGATAGAAATACCATACATCAGCTCCTTCACATGGTAGGTTTTTAGTTGCCACTGGACTGCAGGCATGAAGGAACAATGCCTTTTGCAAAATTCATGCGAAGATCATGGCTTCTTCATTCTTTAAACAAATTTATTATGTTTTATTCATTCATAAAATATGAATAAATATATATATATTGTTTATGAGTAGTAACATGTTTACAGAATAGTATTAATTTTTGTGTAATTTCTTGTATAAATTATTCTCCTCGAAAAAAGATGTTTAAATCAAACAAATTATAGGGAATATTTTTCTAAATTTAAAGCGTTATATTAAAAAAAAAAAATTTTTAAACTTTTTGTCAAAAAGATTTTTGTAACTTTTAAAATCTTATCCAATGGTATACTAATATATTGTGGAAAAATTGTTGTTTACTGACAATAGCTTTATTATTAATCTTAATCATGACAATAATTAAAAACAATAATCAAAGTAAAATATAGACCTTACATCACTCCCCCCCCCCCAATTCTATATATTGTTACAAATTTTGTGTATCGAATGTGTAAAATAGTCTAAATAATTTGTGTCTGGATGTTTAGTTCATTAATATTATTCTGTTGTATTTATTTGGGGATAAAAATGGTAATATTCTCAAGCAACACTGCCCCTTACATTTTATGCCATTTCAATTAAAACTTGGGGTTATAGCCTAGTAGGTATCACATTTGGCATTTTTGCTATCATATGGATGCTTCTGGAAAATACTGGAGAAATCTTTTAATATCATGATCTATGGCGAAAGCGGAACTATCAAGTAAATGCTTGAAGATAGCTACATAGGAGCTATAAATAGACGCCACTTGCTGAAGCTCAGTCAGTATTGATTTGGTTGTTGAAGAGTTCACTAGCAAGTAGTTGCTTGCTAGTAAACTTTGTGTACTTTTACTTTTAGATGCTGATAGTTGTGTCTGAGCACTATAGAAGGTGTGAAAATCTTCTGGGACTCGTGTGAATTGTATAACTATATCCTGTATTTTTTAAAGATTGTCTTTAGACATAAAATTCTCTTCTGTTTTCCTCTTTAAACTAATAGTGTAAAATCGATGAACCTCGATCAGCATAATAATATGCTCATTTTTTAGTACCATAAGCACGGTGAATAATCTGATTCTTCTCCGAAAAGGTATTCATATTTTGTCAGTATATTCCTTCAGTTTTCTATATATTGCTTATGTTAACCAGATTGTTATTAAAAAGAAGTACATTAATATATTTTTAGCAAATAATTTATATATTAGATTTTGATTGATTTAACAAAAATGTTATCTATAAAAATGCTAATTTCTTCAGATATCTGAAAAAAATTACTTACCTGATTCTTTTAAGCTGTGATAACCAGCTGATTGTTTTTTTTTTTTTTTTTTTTTTTTTTTTTTTACTTCTTAAATTATAATGAAAAATAAAATTATGCTAATACATGTTCTGCATTATATTGAATACATTATTTTTTTCTTTTACAGAAGGATGTTAATATAAATTCATATTTTGAACAAGAGTACAAGACCTTTTTTCTTTATTGTAGATTTTAACTATAGATTTTTAATGTCACATTTGTGAAAAAAACTTGCACATTTTAAACTAGCAAAATGGCTCTCACTCAAGGAAACTCTAGGCATCATTTGCATGTTCATAATGATAAAAAGCCTTATGTTTGTGAAATGTGCAACAAGGATTTTTCTCGAAATGGCGATTTAAAAAGACATTTACAGATTCATGCAAAGGAAAAGCCTTATGTTTGTAAAATGTGCAACAAGGGTTTTTCTCAAAGTGGTGATTTGAAAAGACATTTACGGATTCATGACAAGGAAAAGTCTTTTATTTGTGAACTGTGCAACAAGAGTTTTTCTCAACCTGGTAATTTAAAAACACATTTACTTATTCATACAAAGGAAAAATCTTATGTTTGTGAAATATGCAACAAGGATTTTTCTCAATTTGGTAATTTAAAAGCACATTTACTTATTCATACAAAGGAAAAGCCTTATGTCTGTGAAATATGCAACAAAGGTTTTACTCAAAATCATAGTTTAAAACAACATTTACAGATTCATGCAAAGGAAAAGCCATATGTTTGTAAAATGTGCAACAAGGGTTTTTCTCAAAGTGGTGATTTGAAAAGACATTTACGGATTCATGACAAGGAAAAGTCTTTTATTTGTGAACTGTGCAACAAGAGTTTTTCTCTACCTGGTAATTTAAAAACACATTTACTTATTCATACAAAGGAAAAATCTTATGTTTGTGAAATATGCAACAAGGATTTTTCTCAATTTGGTAATTTAAAAGCACATTTACTTATTCATACAAAGGAAAAGCCTTATGTCTGTGAAATATGCAACAAAGGTTTTACTCAAAATCATAGTTTACAACAACATTTACGGTTTCATACCAAGAAAAAGCCTTATGTTTGTGAAATATGCAACAAGGGTTTTTCTCAGAATAGTAATTTAAAAGCCCATTTATGTATTCATACAAATGAAAAACCTAACATTTGTGAAATGTGCAACAAGGGTTTTTCTCGAAATGACGTTTTAAAAAGACATTTACGAATTCATACAAAGGAAAAGCCTTTTATTTGTGAACTGTGCAACAAGGATTTTTCTCAACCTGGTAGTTTAAAAACACATTTACTTATTCATACAAAGGAAAAGTCTTATATTTGTGAAATGTGCAACAAGAGTTTTTCTCAACCTGGTAATTTAAAGGCACATTTACTTATTCATACAAAGGAAAAGCCTTATGCCTGTGAAATATGCAACAAAAGTTTTACTCAAAATCATTGTTTAAAAGAACATTTATTGATACATACCAAAGAAAAGCCTTATGTTTGTGAAGTGTGCAACAAGGGTTTTTCTCGAAATGGCGATTTAAAAAGACATTTACAGATTCATACAAAAGAAAAGCCTCATGTTTGTAAAATGTGCAACAAGGGTTTTTCTCGAAATGATGATTTGAAAAGACATTTACGAATTCATGACAAGGAAAAGCCTTGTGAACTGTGCAAGAAGGGTTTTTCTCAACCTGGTAATTTAAAAACACATTTACTTATTCATACAAAGGAAAAGCCTTATGTCTGTGAAATATGCAACAATGGATTTTCTCAAAATGGTATTTTGAGAGAACATTTACAGACTCATACCGAGGAAAAGCCTTATATCTGAGAAATGTGCAATAAGGGTTTTTCCCGAAATGGTTCTTTAAAAGCATTTAAATATTCATTGAAAGGAAAAACCTTATGTTTGTGAAATGTGCAACAAGAGGTTTCTTCAAAATCATTTTAAAAGCACATTTATGATTTTTTACAAAGGAATAAACTTTTATGAAATGTACTAATAGGTGGTTTCTGAAAATGGTAACTTACAGCAGTGGTCCTCAACCCCCTGGTCCTTGGATCAAAAAGCACCGTGCCGCACAAGGAACATTAAATTATTTTAATTTTAATTACTGGGGTGTATTTCTCTGAGGTATGCGTGAACTTTTATGAAAATCTCTTTATATTCCATGTTAAATCTCTTCATGCTCATTTTTTGTGTGATTGTATTTTATATTGAAGGCTTGTTTAAATAGAATTAAATTAAAATTGTTAAATCAAAACAACTAAACAATCAATGCCCCTCCCCCTCAACGGACCATGGTAAAATTATAAAAAGTTGACCGGTCCGCATTAGTAAAAAGGTTGGGGATCACTGACTTACAGCACATTTACATATTCATAGGAAGGAAAAGTTTCATTTTTATGAAATGTGCAATATTGCTTTCTCTGAAGACATTTCTCTAAGATATCTTACTTTTAAAACCAATGAAAAATTATTGTATTTTGACATTTTACTCACAATATTTTAAGA
Source organism: Trichonephila clavata (assembly GCA_019973975.1). NCBI lineage: Eukaryota > Metazoa > Arthropoda > Arachnida > Araneae > Nephilidae > Trichonephila > Trichonephila clavata. Next base: position 19,143 of record BMAO01004506.1, read on the forward strand.
AAGATATGTCATTCTCCCCCTCCTCCCCCCCCAACATAATTATTTTCTTAAAGTAAGATGGTTATGGAAAAGAAATATCTTCTGATTTGATTTTGACTTGTATATTTTAATACAAGAGAACAAAGAAGTAAAATATTTATATAGTTGTAATTACACTGTAATATTATATGTAATATCGTTATATAACATTAAATGAAAAATAAATGTAAATGTAAGTTATAAACTATTAAAAATTGAAATTTCCATCATCATTGTAGTTTTTTCCCTCGAGTTGTAAAATTGCATGAAATTAAAAAGAATTACATTAAGTTTTTCAATTATTTTTAATGAACAAAATTGTTCGAAAATCATGTATTGAATAAGGAACTAGATATGTCACTTATCTACGACTTGTCTTTAAGACTTACTTAGGATTGTTAATTTGTTTTTTGTTTGAAACTATTCACACACACACATCCAAAAGTTAGGAACAAAGTTTGCACTTAAATGCAAAAAAAACCCTTCAATTACAGATTTTACTGATATGAAATGTGGGAAGAAAGTAGAAAATATGTTTATGCATAAAACAAAACGAATAAAAATATTTAATTTTCATCATTAATAAGGTTATTTCAAACTTTTTTTGAGATCTACAACAATCAATCAAGACCTTTAACAGAGTATGTGTCTATCCCGCGTGCTCAGTTTACAGCATGTGACCATGCTTTTCGTGTGGTGATCAACCATCATAGAGCACTGCAGAGCGCAACCCAAGCAGAGTTGCCAGAAACTTGTGAAGCAAAGTAGTACAAAGAGGGGGGGGGGAGTAGCGAATCAATTTTCACTTGCAATTCATAGATATAATATTTTTTTAATTTTGGCAGTTCTGTAAAGCTTTTTTTAAAAATGCGTTAAAATGCTTTAATTATTTAAAATACATTCAAATTCTTCCTGCTCAATATCATGCTATGCTGAGTCTTTTTTACAAATTTCTGTATTATATTGAAGCATTTGTGGTGGTGAAATAAAATCAATGCAGCAAGTCCCTCGTTCTTCCAAAGTCATTTTGATATTGAGAATTGAACCCAACAGCTCAAGGCACATTTGATTCCTTGGTTTTGTCTTTGTTGGCGTCGCTCTCGAAAATACACTTTCCACGGTGGCATTACTAAAAGTAGTAGGCTAAAAAGCAAATGTAGCTAAATCTCATAAAAACGGATTTCCAACTGTGTCTTTTATATTAAAAATGTGACTCAAAAATAATGCTCCATCTTTTAAAAGCTCAGATTCTGAATGAAAAACATCTTTCAACTGTATGTTAAAAATTTGTCTCCACTGATTCTCCAAAACATCCATTTTAGATTTATCTGCTAATTCTAAAGGCAGATCATAAAAAGGACGATTTTAATTTTAAAAAATAGGGGGGAAATTATTTATCCATTTTAAAGTTACATAATTTGAAGGGATTTGGTTTAAAAGTTGCTCACATAAAGTCTTGGGAAAATTATAACATCTTTTAGATTCTGGAGAAATTTTTACGTATGTTTATCCAGAAAGACATGTCCCAAATCAACTTCCTACAGCATTCCGTGTCGTTTCGGAGTTTCCCCATGTTTTCATTGGCGACTAAAGTCACCATATTTTTGAAGTGAAAACTTTTTTAGCGGCGTTGGGCACTTTTTGGTAGGGGAAAATCTTATGGGTTCGCGTCACCGACATGCTCTGACTTGCGCACGCGCAGTGTGCTGTTCGCGTCACGGACATGCTTATAGCAGTATATTTGTAGCTATACAGCTGACGTATAGTGCTGTGTATATCTTATAAGTGAAGTTGAATGGATTTAGTGAAAAGTTCAATATGTATATACTGTGCATTGCTCGTTGCGATTCCGAGAATGGGTAATACATGTTTATGGTTGCCGTTTATATTTCGCCTGGAAAATCTATGAGACAGATACAACAATTTTTATTCGAAAATTTGATTTATACAAAATAAGGTTCTGAAATACTCGAAAAAAGATTTGGCGAAAAATATGATAATGTACCGATGATTTTAAGTGGAGTCTTCAAAATAAACTTTGCAGATGATAAAAATCTACCACTATTGAATTTCTAAATGAAACACTTAATTTAATGTGTCCAATGATCGAAAACTCAGTACTACAAAATATAAAACGACGATCGATGCGGTTTTTACTCGATACTTAGATAAATTTGAATCAAACATTTTCCTTTCTTACTTTAGTTACCAAAAGCCTATGATAAATCATAACAGTACATGATAATAAAACGTGTTTACATGAATTCAAAACACAATAAACTAAGCTCGACTTTTATCTATTGTAAAATAGGTAAAATTGCATAATTGGTAAAGATGCTCAAGATTATAAAAAAAATTCTGAAAAAGATTTAAAATTAAAAAAAAAGTCTTGTTATACATGTACAAATAAAATAAAATATAATTTTAAAAAAATCTAAAAAGTAATGCAAAACAAGTGCATGAATGATTATGAAAATAATAATTGTATTTATCTTGAATATATACATGTTTAACTTGATTCTAAAAACAGTTTTAAAATTATTGATTATAGTCACATATTTAGTCATATGAAATACAAAAAAGTCTAAGTATTGTTAAAATTAATGATTCAAACAATTAAAATAATGCTAAAAACCAAGTACATTGAAATTTAAGTATATACAAATACTATCCATAAATAATTTGATTGAATATTAATTGTTATTTCAATTGAATTGTATTTATATTTGTCATGATCTTGTACAGCCCGTAACATATTTGAATAATAAAAAACCATATAAACATGCATTTAGTTGTTGCTCGGAGTGTCAATTGATGTGAAAACCAGATTGATGTTGATAATTTTAATTCAAACATTTTGAAATTTCAAATTTTATACTAAAAGTTCTAAGTTTTCATTTCTATCGGCAGTCTCTATAACTGCCAAAAGTTTTTTAGTGATTTTCCCAAAAAAACTCATTTTTTTAAACTTGTTCCACTACTTTTATGTGGTTGAAAGTAGCGGAACCATCAAGTGAAGTAGCGTAAAATCCGTGAAGTAGCAATAGGATAAAAAAAATCGCACGATTTGGTAACACAATGTTAGTGAGCTAAAGATCGGGGGAGAGTAACAGCCTGTCCATGCGTACAAATTTCTTCACTTCCTTCCACCGTTCATGGACGGTTGGCAGTGCAATGGGTATATGCATAGTTATTATCAAAACGAAAGCAACACCAAACTGCTACTGCATATAGTTTTGCGGTGGCCTTAGGACAGTCATTCTCAACCACTATGCTGCAAAATTTTTAGTGTTCCGTGAATGTATTTTTTTTAATCATTAATTATGCTCCGAGAAAAAATAAAATTCGGAACTTAATCATTCGGCCGTTTTATGGAAATAAACTAAGGATATTCGTAGTATAGTTAATCTATACTTTCGTGTGGACGGTGGAAGTGTATTACAGATAAGTAAAATTCATTTAAACTTATTTTATTGTTAGTGATATAGTGTTGTTTTATTGTTAGTGTTAGCCGACAAACTTTAAAATTGTACCGCAACAACAACAACAAAAAAAAAGTTGAAAATCACTGCATTCCACCTTTTTATCGCCGCGGATCGGTCAGCGTTTGATAAATTTTAAATTGTTTTTATTTAATAATTTAATTGCATTTAAATATGCTTTCAGAATAAAAAAACAGTTACACTAAAAAATGGTTTAACATGAATATATATAAAGTGATTTCCATAAATAGTCGCAAAAACTCGCTCCAAATCTTGATTCATCTATGAATACAAGGTTGGTCACACACACACAAATCAGACGCAGACCTATTCATCCCCATCGTGCTCATATGGTTTGAGTAAAAATAGGAACACAAATCTAGATCCACAGTCCGGTCTCGTGTATACTTCGACTTACAGTAGTGGCAAATATCGCTTTAAAAATGGACTGGAACCATAGATATGGCAGGTATAGTGATCGTTATTCGATTTTGCTTAGAGTAGGAATATTTCGATCTTACTAACATTGGTTGACTGACTACTGCGTTTCTATGATTGTGAAGAAACGAAATGAACACCTACAAAAAGAGTAACATCTGTGAGAGATTGCTCAATTTCAAGGAATTCCACAAAATGCCAGTGCTTAACTATCTGCTATTCGACCTCTAAAAGCTGTAGTAATACGTCTTCAAAACTAATCGAACTAAAGTTCTGGAAATTTTTTTATATTAACACATAATGCATCTCTTTTCATACAGGACTGGTGTTTTTGCAAATCTTTCGGCACGAAACTGTGATTAGGTGTTACATAACATTTAGCATATATCTGTGAAACTTCTGAAATTCAAATTGATTTTTAGAAATCTACATTTTTCTCACTGGGATTTACTTTTCGCAATGAGTATATTAAGAGAAGATCTCCGAAATTGAAATATCTAACATGTCATTTATGTCTAATGAAAAAAATATTTTTTTGCATCCATCTTGTACATGTAAAATAATTTCTAAGTAAGGTAAACATATTAAGCCTTTCTTTTTACTAGATAACAATATACAAAGAAATTACTTCCGAATTCCTTCTGTATGAAATTATGAATGTATAGGGTGTTTCATATTGAATGGGACAAAAAGAATAGCGCAGTGTGACTGCCGTAATGGATTTATTCAGTCGAAACAAATTTATTCTGCAACTACAATTATACAAGTTTTGTTTGGCAACAGGGAAAAATTACTGAATGACGAACTCACCGCTAGAGGCGCTATTAAACAAAATGTCATCCATGCAGGAGAAAGCGTACTGCATTTTCGAATATGCCAAAACTTCCTCGGTAACTGTTGTGCAAAGACATTTTCGCACGAATTTTTTCTCTGGGGTTTCGTTAAAGACAAGGTGTTAGTGCGTCCACTTCCACAAGACTTAGAGGAACTGAATCAGCGGATAAATGCAGTGTTGAACTCCATCACAGGGGATATGCTATCACGAGTGTGGCAGGAGGTTGATTACCGTGTAGACATTTGTCGTGTCACCGGAGGGGCACATATTGAATACCTGTAGAAACTTGAATAAATGTAGTTTAGAGGTAAATTTGAATTTTCTAAATATATTAATTACAACGTTCACAATGATGTTTTCTTTTTGTCCCATTCAATATGAAACACCCTATACTTATAACAAGAATAACTAAGAAATGTAAGAATTTAATAACTGCTAATAGTAAATATGTGAGATTTAAAAAAAAATGTGCTTGTGATCAAGCATGCAACTTCATTAAACTTAGCAATTTACAATCCTAAACAATGCAATAAACGTTTTTCCTGCTTTTAGCCATCAAGTTTCTGTTATACCTACAATATTGGGTAACTGTGGTGATTTAGTACATTGCACTATTACTACGCATTGCATAAACGATTACCTATCCCTGTACTTTTCATGCACCAAATTGTAAAAAAAAAAAGAAACTCAAATATTTAGAAAACATGAGGAAATTTAACAATTAAAATACTGGAATTTACACTGAACACTATTAAAAGCTTTGATACACAAAAATTATGCACGAGACTATCTACCAGGTGACCCAAAAGTTCATTAACATTTGAAAAAATGTAATAATTCATCTAATAATGTTGGGAAAGAGATAAAAATTGACACACATATTCGAAATCACTTGGTTTCTTTAACATCCTTTTATAAGCTTCACTTGTATGTAACCGAATCTTTGAACTCAATTTTTACCCACTTTACAAGCTCATTTTAATTCGAAATTTTGCTCACTTGTCTAGGACCGATGTCAATACAATGATTTTGTTCCATTGTCCTGATCAGGATTAATGATTTCGCATTTTCAGATCCCATCCCGCCTCTGGCGACTAATTTTGGATTCCATTTCCAGATTTGGCGACTAAAAGATGTAAGTTACAACTTAGTTTGATTAACTATAAAAGGGTGTTTTTTAAAACTATAATTTATTTAAACCGAAGAATTGCCAACAAATAGTGCTTTATGTAACAAAAGAAAAATTACAGGAGCAATTGATTTGTTGCAATAAATAATATTCCTTAGAACGGGAATTCCTTAGTGGGCAAACTGTGGCACGCCGGAGTTGTGACAGTAGCACGCGAAGACGTTTTGAAAATATAACATTTGTGTGAGACAAAAAAGAAACCTTAAAATTTATTTTAAACACATTTAATCAATTGAATTACAATAAAAAATTATCATGTAAAGAATACTCCTTCATTGTTGTGTGCACTGGCTTTCCAAATTAAGTGCACTCGCGAGATTTTGGAATTTGAGAAAGCTTTGTTTTAAAATATCTGGAAGGAATCAATCAACTGCTCGGTGAGTGGTTGCAACTCAAGAATTAAGACTGGCTGTAGGATTAAGCTTTTCTTACCAATATTATGGAACATTTAAATTTAAGATTACAAGAAAAAGAATTTGTTTCCCTTTCCTGGTTGGTCATATATCTTTTGTAAGGAAACTTTTGCATTTTTTGTCTCTATTTTGAAGAAAAAAGATTAACACGTTTCACAATAATGCAGTAACTATCAACCAAAGTTAATACTGTTCCGAGCTATAATATATTTAAAAATTTAATATTCATTTAAAAGGATTCCTTCAGTGCTAGGCTGGATGATTTTCAAGACGATTAAAAATTGCTGATCTTTTCATAAGTCCTTTTTCAGTTGCTCTACAAGACGTTAATAGTTACTCACCTAAAATCCAAATCGGAATTATTAACCTACAGCATCCTATTAAACTGAAAAGCAAATATAAGGAACTTATTTCAACTCAAATAATTCAAATTATATCGAATTTTTTAAGATTTAAACCGATTTGGCTGTTAGATATTGTTGTAGTTTTGGATCAAAATGTGTTTGCAAGCAAATGTTTCCTTTTATGAACATAAATAAAATCATAATATAGCTCAAAATTAAATGATGTATACCTAAAACAAACTAATTTTGTTAACATCTTCAAGAACAAATTCTAATATAGACGGCTTGGAAAAAAGAAATTATACAAATTCAAAAGCCACGTTAAGCAAGTACTGACTGTTTAATAATAAATAAGAATTAAATGTTATACCCCTATAAAATTTATTAACAATAAAACCTAAGTATTTATCACATTTTTAAATTTTCTCTACTTAGACATGTATAACAAAATATGCTATCTCTCTGCGTCAAAATCCCATAATACATATTTCGTCAAATTGTTGTGTGGACTGTTATTTGGCAAGATAAAAAAAATCAGTCTAGCCTATTTTATTCGTGCACCCGCTTTTGTTGGGATACAGCTCTCAACTATGACATTTTACAGATGGCGCTGATGACGTAACTTTCCGCCCGGCTTTGAATTATACAATATTTCAAAAAATATACTTTATATACAATTTGCTACATAAAGTTTTCATTTATATAAATGAATCAATTACAAATAAACACAATATTTTAAGTAACAAGAAAAAACATTCTAAGAATATAATATACATTGCAACTTAATTTACATGATAACCTTCTATTAGTAAGCGACATATTTTGAAATAGAATGTGTAAAAAAACTCCAGTGGCAGTTTTTAGTTTAACCACTCTGACCTTACCGTCATATCCATAAATAATCTCCAAAATTCTTGCCATTGCCCATTTGCAGGGAGGCAAATCCTTTTCTTTTAATAGCACTAAACAACATATTTTAACATAATTTTTTTCAAACTGACACTTGTTCCTCTGGTTTAGATAAATAGTTTTTCCAAGTAGCTTGTACACACTTTGTTGTATACTGCCACCTAGATAGCCTATTATCTGAAATATCTTAAATTTCATGCTCAGGTATTGCACTGATAGGTCGAACAATTATTAAGTATCCAGGAATTAAAACTTCATATTCATTAATGATATCTGACAATAGGACTAATGGACGTGAATTAAGGATACCTTCAATTTGAATTACTATTGTCTCGAATTGTTCGAAAGTTATTTTACTATTAACAAGAGTTCTGTAGAGCTGATGTTTGAATGATATTTTACCCTTCATCCCACAAACCCCTAAAAATAGGAGAGCGAGGAGGGATAAATTTCCATTGTATCGCTTCTGAAGCAAAATAATTTGCGAAAGTCTCGTTTTTGTTACAAATTAATTTTATGAAACGATTTAATTCTGCAGCTGCGCCTATAAAATTAGATGCGTTCTCGGACATTAGTGTTGAAATGAGGCCTCTGTGGGTGCATACCCTCTTTAGAGGTGCAATAAATGCTTCAAATGTTAAATCTAAATGAATAGCTTTAGTAGCCAAACATACAAAAATTGCTACATAAACTTTTGAAAATACCTCCTTTCTTTGATTTTTAAATTTTGTTTGAAAAGGTCCGCAAAAATCCACCCCTGGATTTACAAATGGCGCACTTGGAGTTATTCTCTCTGATGGCAGATTTCCTATTATTTGATCTATCCCAGTAGGCTTCTCTCTAAAGCATCGAATACAATCATGTACTGTTTTTCGTGCAACACCCTTGCCATTAATGAGCTTAAACTGCATTCTAATTTAATGTACTGAACCCTGAGCACCAATATGAAAAAACTTCTTATGAAAATGCTCAAAAAGTAATTAAGTAAATTTATGTTTACTTGGTAAAATTATTTGATGTTTTGCTTGAAATGGTAGATCAGCATTTTTAAGCCTTCCAAAAAAACCAACTCTGAGTAAAGAATTCTCATCTAAGAAAGGATCGAAAGCCTTTAACTTACTTGTTTTTGAAACTTCTTTACCTTTTTTCAAGGCATCGATTTCTGCTTTAACTCAATTGTGCTACTCTAGCTAAAAATTCAGTACTTTTCTTTAGCTCATCTGCAGTTACAAATTTATTCTTATTACAAGACTCCTTAGCTTTAATATTATTAATGAACCTGAAAATAAAACTGAAAATTCTAATTAATTTTATGAAATTATTTGTAATATTAAAGAGTTTGTTTGCGCAAGCCCAACTGCGCATGCGCATCTATCGAGATGTGTATGAAGAAGTTATGAGTAATTAATAAACGCGAGTCCACAAGAAAACTGTGTCATGAACAATATGTGTTAGAGACTCTTGAGTCCACTTAAGTGTTAGAGCTATCGAAATAAATATTGGTCCGTCGAGCCGGAGAAGAGCTAATGGATTAACCTATGAAAAAAAAATGACTAAGTGAATAGCCAAGTGCGGCAAACAGTGATTTGTGTGTAAACAGCCAAGTTCGGCAGCCAGTGATGTGAGGTGAGAGCAATGTTCTTTGAATTTTTGTGAGAATTTTAATTATGTCTTTAATTGCGCAGTTGTGAAAAACTAAAAAAATTAGTTTTGAAAGAATTTCAGCCTACACCGCAAGAATGCTATAATAATTTTCGTAAAACTCAAAAATTAAATTCAGAGAGTTATATTCAATTTGCGTCTGGGTTAAGTGCAACATTTGAGTATTACTGTCAGTTACGAAATGTTAATGAATTTAAGTCAGTATGTGAATTAATTGTTGCGGATAAAATGATGAGCACTCTTGACAGAGAATTATTAACTCATATTAATGTAAAACAAGGAGAAACATTTTTTAAACCCACGAGTTAGGGCGAGAATGTGATATTTATTTATCTTCTAAAGATAAAATAAAAAGCGAGTCTAATACATTTTCTAGGTCCTTCACTGGAAATGAAAATAAACGATTTGAGTTCAATAAACAACAAAGATATAACAGCTCGCGAAGTCAGAGAGGAGTTTCGAGCGTATTTTTTTCTGAAATAAAAAGTGAAAAATGTGTGTTGTGTAAAAATGAAGCACATGCTTTGCAATTTTGCCATCAGTTTAAAGGTTTTTCGATAAATAAAAGAGTAGATTTTGTTAAAAACAATAAAATGTCCTTTAAATGTCTATCCCCAGGGGAATGTTGTGTAAAACAGTGCCGCTCTAGAAACTGTATAATTTGTAAGAAGCCGCATAATAAATTGCTTAATTTTCAAAGAGAAATAAAAGGTATCCCAATTCCCCAAATCGGGCCTCCTTCGGTCCTTGAAGAGAGATCGCAAACGATATCTTTTAATTCTTCTGCCCCTCCGTTCGTTCCGAATTCAAATATAAACAAGCAAGAAATCGTGGCGACTACATTTAGTCATAACAAAGTTAAAAGATGCTTACTAAGTTCTCTCTCTCTCTCTCTCTCTCTCTCTCTGCTCGCGTATTAATTTAAAGATAAGTATTCGAATTGGCATGAATGTAGGTGTTTGTTAGATGGAGGCAGTATGGTTTGTCTTATAACTAATGAGTACGCCAATAAATTACTACTGAAAAGTGAAAAGATTAATACTTTGATCTCATGTTTAAATGATGCATCTATGATTGTTACCTGTTGCGTTAAAACGACAATTTCAAATAAAAATAATACATTCGTGAAGGATTTAAATATGTTAGTAGTTAAGAAAATCACAGATTTTATTCCAAGTAATAAGTTTAATACTAGTGTTAATTTTTCAGATATAGTGGAGTTAGCTGATGATCGTTTTAATATTCCAGATAAAATAGACATGCTGTTAGGGGCAGAAATATTTTTTGAACTATTGAGACTGGAAAAATTTAAGATAAAAAATTCAGATCTAATTTTACAAAACACGGTTTTTGGTTACGTTGTAAGTGGTAAGGTAGATTCATTTAATGTAACTAAAGTTCATTGCGGTTTAGTTAGGGACGAGAATTTAAATAAAACGCTGCAAAAATTCTGGGAAGTACAAAATGTGGAGATAGTGCAAACAAAAAGTAATGAGGCTAGTTTATGTGAGGAACACTTTATGAAAACACATTCTAGAGACGAGGAGGGACGGTATATAGTTAAAATACCCCTTAAGGGTGATCCAAATTGTTTAGGGAATTCCAGGGGCATTGCTCTCAAACGATTAAATGCATTGTGGCTTAGATTGGAAAGGGATCCAAAATATCTAAAATTGTATAGAGAATTCATGCAAGAATATGAACAATTGGGACATATGAAAGAAGTGAAGGTAGAAGAAAATAATTCGAAGATGAGCTATTTCTTACCTCATCATGGCGTCTATAGACCCGAAAAAGTACTACCAAGTTGAGGGTAGTCTTTAATGCTTCCAATCCTATAAGTAATGGGTTATCGCTGAATTCAATCCAATATAATGGATGACTGGTTCAAAATGACCTGTTTACAATCATGATTAAATTTAGAGAGCATTCTTACGCATTCACGGCAGATGAGAAGAGGATGTACCGAATGATACGCCTCCATGAGAGCCAACAGCCGTTGCTCAGACTTTTGTGGAAGGAAAGTCCAGATGACCCGGTGAAAACCTTTGAGATGAAAACCGTGACATATGACACTGTGAGTGCTCCCTTTTTAGCAACGAGAACTTTGCTGCAGTTATCAAGAGATGAAAAGAAGAGCTTTCCTTTGGCTGCACCTGTTCTTAGAGAGAATTTCTATATGGACGATGTTCTTTGCGGCGCATCGTCTTTGATGAAAGCCAAGGCCTTGAAGAAACAACTTTCCGGCATTTTGGAAAAAGGAGGAATGCAATTGCACAAGTGGGGTTGTAGCCATCCTGAACTAGCTTCAAACATCAGTGGAGATTATGAGTTCGAGAATCCCATCGAGACCAAGACGTTGGGAGTGTCCTGGAAGTCACAAGAGGACTGTTTTGTTTTCAAAATCACAGTGGAATTAAAGGACTCCTACACAAAGAGATGTGTCCTTTCGACAATAGCTAGGCTTTTCGATCCATTAGGACAATTGGATCCGGTAATAGCAAGAGCCAAGATTTTCATGCAGAGTATTTGGAGTCTCAAAATCAATTGAATCGACGAGTTGCCTTCTGAGAGAGCCAAAGAATGGCATCGGTTCCTTGAGGACTTAAACAGTATAAGCAGTATCTGCATTGGTAGATGTATTGTGCATCCTCAAGCGACAAGAATTGAGCTTCACGGTTTAGCTGATGTTTCAGAGAAATGTTACGGAGCAGTTATATATTGCCGTTCTCAATCGCCGAATGGCGCAATAAAGGTGAAGCTTGTTACAAGCAAAAGCCGAGTAGCACCGGTGAAGAGGATCACCATGCCGCGGCTCGAGCTGTGTGCCACCGTTCTTCTTGCAAAGCTGATGAAAAGAGTTGAGACTGCCTTACAAATGAATACACCTCCCGTGTACCTGTGGAGTGACTCAACCATTGTTTTGGCATGTATCCAAAAGGAACCTAACTTGCTTAAAACCTTCGTGGCAAATAGAGTTGCCACAATCCAGCATCGGGCTAATGCAGAGCAGTGGCATCATGTTTCTTCGGAACAAAACCCAGCTGATCTCGTATCCAGAGGTCTCGACCCGTCGAGTCTGCTCAACAGCTCATTGTGGTGGAATGGACCGACGTTTTTAGCAACGAAAGATTATCCGGAAAGGGATATCCTTTCATCAGTGACTGATAGTTATGAATTTAACTGTGAATTAAAAAGCAACGCAACACACTGTGTTCATTTAAATGTGACAAATTCAACCTTTATAACTGACCTGTTAAATATAAGTAATAAGTACACTAAAATAATTCGAATGTTAAGTTTTATTTTTAGGTTCTTTGGAAATTGCAGAGGAGGAAACAGGAGAGGACCCTTAGATGTTCAGGAGATCAACCGAGCTGAGCTAGTCTTAATTAAGATTGTGCAACTACAGGAGTTCAAAAGAGATTTAAAGAGTTTAAAAGAAAATAATAGAGTGTCTGCAGAAAGTCTACTAAAAAGTTTAAATCCTTTTTTAGATAAAGATGGCGTTTTGAGAGTTGGTGGTAGACTTTGTAATAGTGATTTGAACTTTGAATGCAAATTTCCTATAATATTACCTTGTAACCATAAATTAACGAATTTAATTGTAGAATATTTTCCCTTAAAACATTTTCATCTAGGTCCACAGGCCTTACTATATCAAATGAGACAGAGATTTTGGCCTCTTAGAGGACGTAATGTATGTAGAAAAATAGTACATGATTGTCTTGTATGTTTTAAAGTGAACCCTATAACTTGTGAACAAATAATGGGCAGTTTGCCTAAAGAAAGAGTTAAGGAATATTTTCCTTTTTGTTGCAGTGGCGTTGACTTCACTGGACCTTTTTGGATCAAGAGTAATAAACGGCGTAAATGTAATTTGTATCAGACATACGTTTCGATTTTTGTGTGTTTTGTCACTAAAGCTGTACATTTTGAATTAGTGTCAGATTTAACAACTCAGGCATTTATTGCCTCATTAAAGAGATTTATTGCTAGAAGAGGAAGACCCTTTCTAATATTTTCTGATAATGGTAAAACATTTATAGGAGCTAATGCCGAACTTAAGAGATTGTAAAATTTAGTGATAAATCCTGATTCTGAATTGGCTGGTTTCTTAATAGGTGAAAATATAAATTGGAAATTTCTTCCTCCCAGAGCACCAAACTTTGGTGGCTTATGGGAAGCTGGCGTAAAGTCGTTTAAATTCCATTTTAAACGTGAGGCAGCCAATTCTAGATTTACTTATGAGGAGTTTCTAACCATTATGACTCAAATTGAGGGAATTTTGAATTCCCGTCCTCTCACACCTTTGTCAACGGATATAGATGATTTGTCGGTTTTGATTCCGGCACACTTTTTGATTGGACGACCAATTACTTCCATTAGTGAACCAAACATAATTCATATAGAAACTAATAGATTAAACATATATCAGAGATTAACAAAAATTGTGCAGTCTATATGGAAAAGGTGGAGTAATAATTACTTAAGTAATCTCCAACAGGGATCTAAGTGGAAATTTGAAAAAGATAACGCTAGAGTGGGTGATTTAGTCCTTATTAAAGAGGATAACTTAGCAGTCAATAAATGGCTAATGGGCAGATTGATCGAGGTATTTCCTGGAAAGGATAACAGAATTAGGGTTGTAACGATCAAGACTCAACATGGTTTAGTCTAAAGACCTATTTCTAAAATTTGTATTTTGCCCATGAGAGAATGAATTTCTTTCACTTGTGTTACAATATTTTACTTATTTCTTAAGTTGTAATTAATTATTTAGTATTGTGTGTATTTTTAGTGAATTATTTTTGATTTATAATTGTTATAATAGTGTTCAATTTTTTTAATTATTGTAAAAATCCATGAAACTTATTGAATGTTGTAACAGTGCAATGCCAGCCGGAATGCTTGCGCAAGCCCAACTGCGCATGCCTGAACTGCGCATGCGCATCTATCGAGATGTGTATGAAGAAGTTATGAGTAATTAATAAACGCGAGTCCACAAGAAAACTGTGTCGTGATTGTGTCATGAACAATATGTGTTAGAGACTCTTGAGTCCACTTAAGTGTTAGAGCTATCGAAATAAATAGAGTTTATCATAAAAATTTGGAGTACAGTCATTAATTGAAAGAGTCACAGCCCATTTTAGTCCATCACTATAAGAAGGATCTGGAAGGAGTTGATTGTCCTCGTATTCATCAGTTTGTAAATCTGGACCCGAGAACCACATATCATTCTTTAAAAGTTCATCTACATTGCAGCCTCTAGAAATTAAGCCGGCAGGATTGTTCTTGGAGCTCACATGTTTCCAATGACAGTCTTTTGAAAGTGTTTGGATATCCCCCACCCTGTTTTGAGTTTATGAGGCTCAGTCTTAATCCACGCTAAGGCGATCGTTGAGTCCGTCCACAACCAAATTTTATCAATAGGTAATTGTAGAGTTGGTTCAACCCTTTTCACTAATCTCGATAGTAGTAAAGCCGCAGACAGTTCCAACCTGGATATGGTGAATGTTTTCAAAGGAGCCACTCTGGACTTGCTGCATAATAGTCGAGTTTGAGAATGTCCAGATTCGTTGAAGCATTTTATGTAGATGATAGCAGCATAGGCAAGCTCTGATGCATCGGAAAACTCATGTATCTCAATCCGTACTGTTCCAGGAAGTAGAATACACCTTAGAATTTTGAAGTTTTTTACTTTTGATAATTTTTTTATAGGAGCCCTTCAATTGCATCTGTGGTAGCTGTTCACTCCAATCTAATTTTATTTTCCAAAGTCCTTGCATAAATATCTTCACCTTCGTAACAATGGGTCCAATCAGGCCTAAAGGGTCATAAAGTCTTGCAATTTCTGAAAGTACATCTCTTATTGAGAAGTTGACTTAGTCATTGATCTATACCTTGTATGTAACACAATCCACCTTTGGATCCCATAGCATCCCTAATGATTTCACTGGAGCATCCTGAAATTCCTTATCAAACGCGTAGGAAGGTGCAGATAAATCTTTCAACAGTACTGGGATATTTGACACCCATTTGTTTAGCTCAAATCCACCTCTCAGGAGAAGTTGAGATACGAGTAGTCGTATTTTAGTTTGTAGTTTCTTAGAACCCTTTAATGTAGACTCTTCAGAAAGAACACCATCCATGTAAATATCATTAGAAATCACATCTGCTGCGTCAGGGAAGTCCACGCTTTCTTCATCTGCTACTACTGACTATGGAAAAGAGATCTGGTTGAATAATTCCTCCGTTTAGTATGATAGAGCTTAGAGAAAAACCACTTGTTGTTTTTGCACTTGCATCGAAGACAACTCTTAATGGAGTTAGTGCCTTCTCTGGTTTGTATACGGAATGATGAGAAATGTAGTTGTTAATCTTATCCATAGCTTAATTTTTAATCCCCTCCATATGGCCTAAAAGTTTATATTCCCTCATAAATTCTTTATACAAAGTTCCCATTGTATTATTTTAGTTTAATTTTTCCCAAATACCATTTAGTCATTTGACCACATTCTCTTCTGAATATCCTAATAATGCTGCTGCATTTTCCTCCATGGATAACTGAACTATAAATCTTCCCGTTTTATCTCTTTTATAGGCTCTAACAAAATGTTCCTCACAATAAATTTTCTCTTCACTTTTAGTAATTTTTGATGTGTAACATCTTTACTCTCGGTTGCTGGATATTTGTTGGAGTAATTTCGTGAAAAGGGACGGAAATGCGTAACAGTAAATCGGGGGAAGCCTCTGTTTGATTTGACCAATTCAGCGCCTTGGGGTGTCTCTTCGCTAGCCTCGCCTTAGGGTGTCTCTTTGCTAGAATCGTCTTGGGGTCCAACTCTACTAGCAATTAAGACGCCCGCCTACCTCACCAGCAAGTCTTATTAGACTTCATCCAGAATAAAGTTGTGATTCTTACGCTCAAATGTCAAAGTCTCAGGGCTCGTTGTGTGTGAAATCTCTCTCTCTCTGAGGATATATTTATATATGTGTAAACTATATATATTAACAGTTATATTTCTTGTTAAGCGTCTGACAAAGCTCATCATTCTTAAAAAAATAGGAGTAAGTAATATAGAATTATATGAATAAATATTTAAGTGCTTACCATTTTCATACTTTGAGGTTAATTCCTGTCCCTGTCAATATATTTTTAATTGTGATTAAAAAAGATTTCTCGATTTAAAAAAACTAATTAAGTAAACGGGTATTTTTGATTTTCTCTAATATTTCTAATTTTTAAGCATGCGCTTGATGGTGTCTCTTCGCTACCCTCGTCTGGGGGTCCAACTGTAGTAGCAATTAAGACGCCCGCCTGCAGCACATACCAGCAAGTCTTGTCATTTTGGTGGTCGCATACATTTCTCCGAATCAAACAGTTAAAAAAATTACAGATTTCCTGCATTTTGTACTTTTACCGTATACCGAAGGTGGTTCTGCTCTTTTTTTAAAAAAAAACTATCACTCGCTTCCCATGATTTTGAGTGGTGATTTTAACGTTAACTTCAGTTTGCCAGAAGCTGAGCCGCTCATAGCTTTTCTGAAAGATGAACTCAAGCTCGAAATGAACACTAATCGAAATGTTTCGACAACTAACAGTGGTACTGTTATTGACACCGTTTTTCAACGACTTTTAAATACTTTGAAATCACAAGTACATGCGTCATACTTAAATTTTCATAAATCTATTGTCTCCGCTCTTCCCCAAATTGAACAATAATAAATATTTTTGATAAAAAACTGCATAACTCCTTGTGTTAATTAAATAAAATTTTCATTAAAGATATAATTATTCGATAGAAAATTATTTCCAGTCATAACCGATTCATTTATTTCAGGATTAAAGTCACTATTGCGTATTTACCATGATAACAAGTCAGATGTTACACATCATATGCGACTACTGTAAGACTCGTTTCTTTTTTTTAGAATCATCTGGAAGTTATTTCAGTTCAAAAAATTTCTTTACTGTTGCATCTAAGCTTGGTTCACTTATTAAACAACAAATGGTTTGTTTTTTGTGACTGAGGAAGGGTATCTGTGACTAAATAGCCAAATTTTGTATTTTGTAAAATTACGTTTCCATCCTGCAAATAATGTTGCTCTGGATTTAAAATTTCAAAAAATAGTTCACTTCCTCTCATTTTGACCTGGTATACAGAAATTAGAATCTGCCAGTTTAATTCAAGCTGGATTATAACTCTGATATATTTAATTTCGACACAGAAATCCCATCGGTAATTTTAGGTAGAAGTGAAAATTGCACATTGCGTGAAAAAGTATAATCACGATTTGAAACTTCATTATCAGCTGAATACTTCGCGGATTGCGTATCGTTAGTGCAGGTTATTGATTTGATTTGCAGACTTAAATTTAATTTCCAATTTTTTTGCTATATCTTCTCTCATAATACATAATGTTGACGCGTTAGCTAGTTAAACTCTTAAATTAATTCTACTTCCCTCTCAGCAGTTTTAACGTAAACCACAACGTATTTAATAAAACATATTTCTTCCCAAATGTCAAAACAGAATATTCTGCTTGATCTTCAAACCCAGTAGTATTCTCTTTTTCTTTTCCTTTTTCCTTACTCTGAGCTTTTTAACTGCAGTGGGAATTTCATTTGATTCGTGAAGCAGTGAATTATGTAATCCCTTACAATGTCTAATTGTTTTTCTGTACTTAGACATGCAGGCACCAGAATGGAGTCTGAAGCAATTTATATACAAAGTTTGTTATTGCTTACGAATTTCTTTCTGCACTCCACGGACATATTTTGTAATGCGATACATTTATAACGGGAATGAAGATTTCGACATAGCATACAAGGTTTATCATTTATTTTTTTACTATTAACTATGAGAGATTTAGCTTTAGCTGACATATCACTATTTTTATTGATCACTTTAGCATTAGGAATGCGAGTAATATTTTCTAACACGGCACTTCTCTTTTCTAAAAATTTCATAATAGAAGCAAATGTCGGAATTTCTGTTGTTTTCAACGAAAGTTCAAATTGTTTTCCCGATTCTTTATCAATTTTTTGAAGAATTATATTTATTTAAATCATATCTCTGATAAATCATTCTGTTCATATTTCAGAATTTTAAGTGCTCTAATGTTTTTATTAATACAATCCATTAGAGCCCGCAAATCTTTTACTGATTCACTATAAACTTTCTCATAGTTTATTATTTCAAGGACATGAGAATCTTTCAACTGACGCTTGTTTTCATAACGGTCTTTTAATGCTTTAAAGAGGGAATCGAAACTATCGCTAGGCAATTTTAAGAGCTTTGCTTCTCCTTTCAGAGATGCTCAAAGATAATATAGTTTTTGCGAATCATTCAATTGATCATTATTTCTTATTAATTTAATAAATTGGTTTTTGAACTAGAAAATTCTGCTATTACTCCAGAAAATTCTGGCATTGGAATTTGAGGTAAGCGGATACTATGTTTACCATTGTCATTTAAATTAATGCTTACATTTTCAGTATTTTTCAAAGAATACATTAAAAGTTTGAGACCTACTCGGTTTTTTTCCAGCTGAATAGCTTCCAAATTTTC
Source organism: Trichonephila clavata (assembly GCA_019973975.1). Classification (NCBI taxonomy): domain Eukaryota; kingdom Metazoa; phylum Arthropoda; class Arachnida; order Araneae; family Nephilidae; genus Trichonephila; species Trichonephila clavata. The sequence goes on from BMAO01004506.1 coordinate 38,008, forward strand.
GGAAGTTTATATTTCACAGTAATTTTCAGCTATTTTATACAGATTGATCTGCAATTGCTCAATTTGTTTTCTGCTTTACTTCGATTTTAGTGACGTTAGTATCATTTGACACTGTTTTTTCCGAGGTAAAGGTCTCTAACCTAGTTAAAGTTCCTTTAATCGAACCTTTTAGACGATTCAATTTCTCTTCAGTAGCGTTGCTATCATTTTTATTTTCTGACTTTTTATCCATTTCTGTGGCTATGTAGGACCAATATTTCGTTGAATTGTTGTGTGGACTTCAATCTTTTGCAACGTAAGCCTATTTTATTCGTGTACCCTCTTTTGTTGAGGTACAGCTCTCAACTATGACGTTTTACAAATTGTTACAGATGGCGCTTCAGTGCGCTGATGGCGTAACAATACAATAAGTTACACTTTTTTCACCTTTTTATATCTTTTTGTTTGTTGAAAAAGTTGGAAGTAGTATGCATAACGATTTATCTTCAGATAGTGGCACTCTTACCAAAAAGGTTTGGCCACCCCTGCCTTAGAACAACTGCTCAACACGCGTCATCATTAAAAATACCTGTAATCGAGAGACAAGCACTGTACAGAGCGTATCTGTAGGTATGGGGTGAGAAATTGCCATTAGGTGTTTTTTTAGCATCCTTAATGAGTTTGGACGATCGCGGTAGCTTGTGGCTTAAAATAACCCCACAACCAATAATCGCATAAACTAAGATCTGGGAACCTAGGAGGAAAGCGTCACGGAAGTAGCAGCTCAGCTCGTGATTCTCATTAAATGATGTGCGCAAGAAATCTTTCACCGCCCTTTTTATAGAAATAGGATGGTAATTAAATAATTAAAATACTCTTTTCTGATAGAACAGATTTACTAACGATTCCTTTTCTGATTAAGTCAACATGCTGCATGCAGGTGCATATTTTTTCTTTGACTACAGCTCATTTTATGCAAGATTTTCATGCAGTGTCACTGACGCTTTGTTGTTCAGGGCCATCTGTTGGCTATTTTTAGCAGTTTTTGATTTCAATAAAATTTAATATCATTTCAAGCATATGTTTCAATTTTTACCTCTCTGCCTACATTATTCAATGAGTTATTGAATTTAGGAATGTCAACGGTCTTTTGCGTTACCTAGTGGATAATGTGATTTGACAAAGCTTTCGAGGTTGGCAGGGTACATACTCAGAAGTAATTTTCTTTGCTTTCAATTGCGGTACATTATTACGACATTTTCTTAACAAATCTCTTGCGATTTTTTGAAATCTGACGTTATTTATCACAATCAAGCTATGAAACCAGTGTTGGTTTATCCATTAAGCTCTTGGGGCGGGAATCCAGGGGCCCGGATAAGAAAGTTATACATTTCTATCCTCCAGAGCCAAGGGGACCTGTAGATCTTCTGCGCCCAGGGCCCGAAATGAGCTTAAACCTGCATTGAAACCAGTTTTCGCAAAAAAGTACTCTGTCAATACATCTCATCCATGTATATTGGCTCATTTTTTTCTTTCTTGGAAAACATTTTTGCCTTTTCAATAGTAAAAAAGGTAAAACATGCCCAAAATGCAGCTTTTTACTCTCCATATTTGAAAGGGCACCATCCAAAAACTACTGCATAGAATCAATTGAACTTTTTCACAAGCAAGTGTTGCAATATCAGCTCTCAAAACATATAGGGGAGGCCGGGGCAAGCTGACGAATGTCTTAATTTTTCGGTTTTCCACTAGGTAGCAGACTCAAGCGAACACTACTTACTCTCCTTTTGGTCGTTCGTTAAACAATAGTATAGAGACACTGAAATCGCCATTTTTGTTTTAGTTTTGAAGCTTTGATTGTTTTCCTCTGCTACGATATAACTTTTATGCATGTGTAATTAAGCTCTGCTACAGATAAAGGCAAGATATATAGTTTCTCTTTAATATTTATGAGTAACTTGGATAAAATACTACCTCTTACCAAGAACAAATGTAAATTTATTGCCTTCCTTCTTGGCAATGAGAACGAATATTTTTAAACGGACAATCCGATGACGAGCTCATCACTTTGCCCCGTATTTCAGAATTTATTAAACCAACTATGCTGTCGATTCTTTTAAATCCTGTAAACACTTGTTTGTCTATGCGTTTGTCCGCGCGACCTTACGCATCTATCTCTTCTGGGGCTAGGCCGTCCATCGAATCGAGGAAGGTTTCGTTCGAAAGGGGGTGACCAGAGGAAAACATTTTTGCCATCCGCTAAGGAGTCCCTAAAGAGGAAGGAATGTAACAATAATTTGTTTCATTAGAGCTACTGGCTTTTACCTGCCCCCTTTTCTGATTTTTTGCGAGAAAGCGAATGCTTCCTGAACTTGTAGAAAGAGCCCTACCAGGAACTGTAGGCCACTATAGAGATAAGGGTTGGAACAATGAGGGCACCTTTTTCTCTTTTTAGAAGCACTTTTATCTTCATGTGAAATCAAGAAAAAAATCTCCTACTGTGTTGATTATTGACAATCACAAAACTCATATAACTTTGCAGGCTATCTTATATTACAGAAAATAATCTTATATACCCGAAAAACTTCATCGTGGTTAGGTTACCGCCCTCCCCATCACATAGTCTTCAGCCCTTTGTTGTGTCATTTTCCAACAATTAAAAACCTACTATAGCCAAGCAATGTGACAACTTTATGGTCACTCATCCAGAACAAACTATCACAGACAAAAATATTGGTGAACTTTTGAGCACCACTTACTTCAAAGCAGCTAAAGTTGGAAATACCGTTGAAAGGGTTTAAAGAATGTGGGATCGAGCCTCATAATCCTCTTGTGTTTAGCGAACATGACTATGCTGCGGCAAAAACTACTGACTATGATGCTGTTGGCGATCAAACTGAGAATAATAATGCTAATTCTCAGACCCTTTTAGTAGAAAACCAACATATAAACCCTCCAGAAGAACCAAAATTTATGGCAAATGCTGATTCCGATGCACCAAAGAAGCCTGTTAGTGTTTTTTTTTTATTACAAACCATTGCCTAAAGCATCATAATGTGAGAAAAAAAAAGAAAAAGCAAAAAACTGAGCTCAACACAAGCATTCTTACAAGTACACCCATCAAAGAAATGTTAGAACAAAGGGAAAAGCAGAAGGAAAAACAGGAAGTTTAAAAAAAACCAGAGAAAAGCCGCTCGTGAAGCTAAAAAGGGATTAAAAAAACTCAAACTTATTTCCTGTAGACCTAAGTCTATAAAATCCAGGCCAAACATTCCAGTTGCATCAACTTCAAAGGATGGAGTTATAAGATGTCCTGCTTGTGAAGAGGAATATTGTGACCCTCCAACAGAAGAATGGATCCAGTGCTGTACATGCCAATAATGGTGCATGAGGAATGTTCCAATTATGAAAATGGCATTTTTATTTCTGACTATTGTTAGCTGCACAACTTAACACTTCAAAATTCACTACGCTTAGTTTGATACTTTGTAAGATGTAAAAACACAGTTATCATTTGTTAAACCATGTAACATATTCAAAAGATAAAATATGTTCAACCTTTTTCAGTGTTGTCATCTTGCCCCAGTACTGGGGCAAGATGACGATTTGTTAAGGTTATGAAAAAATAAAATTATCCTTTACTTCTTTTATTTGAAAAATTAAATGGTAATATATTTTAATACTACAAAGGACTACTCTAACAATTTACGTAAAATTAATTCTACTATCCTTAAAAATAAATTAATAAACAACAAAAAATTGTTAACATAGTTATCTGGCCCCTGTCTTCCTTAATGATTATGCTGCTTAAATCTGAAGTTGGGAGTGAAAAAATACAATTATTTCGGAAAAAAATTAAATAGTATACAATTATTTCTGTCAGGAAAAAACGAAATTTGTTTCCGAACAATCCAATATTTAACTATCTTATCCTTTCCCTTTTCAACGTCCTTGCATTTTATGACAGATTTCCGTAATGTACTCTTAGATATAAGAATCTGCATGCTTATGAATAATGCGATGTATTCGTCTTCACAATCATTTTACCTCTATATCATAGTAGTTGGTATACCCGTTCTTCGCATGGGTGAAGTGAAAAATCAAACAATGCAGATTGAAAGATAAAAAAGTTTTTAATGAGTTAATTTTACGTGAATTGCAAATTAAACAACAAAAAAAAAAGCTTTTTGCATGTATCAGCTGAACAGCAAACCCATATTTGTTAACTTTTAAGTTTGTAGATCTATTGGCTGATAAAAAGGATTTTTTTTTATTTATAATGCCCCGTAACTCTCTAGAGGATCGATTTTTGAAAACACTTTCCCAATCTGATCTCTGCTCAGCAAAAATAACACACTGTTACAAATTTTGTGTAATTAACGCTTAAAATAGTGTGAATAATTTATATCTGGATGTGCAATACGTTAATATTACTTTCTGTTGCATTTATTTTATGTTAAAATTGTAATATTCGCAAGCAACTCTGTTCCTTACACTATAAAGGTGATTCAATGGAAACATAGCGAAATGTTGGCAGCATTTTTTGGCACCATGTTTGCAACTTAGTCAACGGTTGATTGAACGGTGCAGAAGTTGATATACTGTAGTGCCATCTGGTGGGGAGCTACAACAAAGAGGATAGCACAAAAGCCTTCTCCATAAAACAATACATTCACATGAACATTTTCATAGTGATCGGTTGAACGGTGTTGGAGTGAAGCGAGGTCGTACATACAAAATTTATTTTTATATGGATGATATTTTTTCACAGCTTTTATTTCTTTTAAAACGTCGCATGATTCTACGATTCTAGCAACTGTTACTTATTAAACGAAAGGTCTTAAAGTTCTCTATTGGTGTTGCATGGAACTCATGAAAATACCAATTAGAGCGTACCACTGTTGTCTGAAGCGTAACGAAGTATATTAGCCTCACCCCCGAAAAGTTGAGATTTGGGGCCCCAAACCGTATTTGGCGATAGTCAGGCTTTGGGCCCCTTAGAAGTCTGGGCCCCTCGCGATACGAGGGTGCACGTTACGCCACTGACTGTAGTGTCTTCATTTGACCATATGTAAGCAATCAAGTCTGTTGCCAAAATAACTCATATAGAGAAAAAATTCAAAGGGAAAACAAATAACCTCTGCCATTTAAAACTGTTGTTTTGTTATTTAATAAGCCTCTTTGATTGCTGTTATTTATATTTCGTTATTAGGTTTAAGAATATTTAATCTTTTTTCATGATACATGGAAAACACATGACAGTTTTCTTCCAAATGTCATTCAATAACTAAACAAATATTTATCTTTACTGTCTTTTGCGCTTAACACTTACTACAGTTAGTTACCAGAATTACTTTTACTTTATTTAAACATACTAATTTATTTCAACATTTCTTATCTTTAGAAGTATATTTTAATACTAATACATATAAAAATAACGTAAATATTTCACATTCTAAAGTTTTTAAATATTTTGATTTTTAAAAACATGTTATGTTTTCAAAGTATATGTTACGGTCAGGAACATCTTCTTAATTGACTAATTAATCTGCTAAATTTTGGGAAATAAATTATATTAATTGTGTTGCTTTTTACTTGTATTTTATCTTAAAGCAGCTATTTTAATTTTCGATTGTCTTTAAATCTCAAAAACAATTTAGTTTTTTATTATCAGGTATTCCCGTTCACATCGCTCGGGTGAATTGAAATAATATAGCAATCGATACAGAAGGATAATAGAAATAATAAGGTCAAAATTAATTAATATTTTAAATAAATTTAAATAAATTACAAATTAAACTCTAAGGAAAGAAAGATTTAGCAAATAAAAAAAACGCCTTAATCAAGCTCTAAATATTATATTATAAACAAATTATTTAGATATTTGATTTAGTTAATAGTTATATATTGACTGACAGAGGAACCTGAGAAATACAGGATTATTCAGCTTTATTTACTTTATATTATGTTTATTATATAGCCGGCTGGGTGGCGTGGTGGGTTTGTCGCTGGCCTTCTGCACCCAAGGTTGCGGGTTCAACCCCGGCCCAATCGGTGGATTTTCATGTTGCAGAAAATCGACAGCGGCCATGTCGTATGATTATACGGCTTATAAATGATCTCTAGAGCACATGTTTGGCTTGGGTGCTCTCGGTAAAATTAAATCCTAGAACAGTTTCTCATTGACAGAGCTCGGGTGTCTCCTTCTAGGGAGGAAACTGGGCGTCAAGATTACCTGCGGTGATTGGTATCCACCTAGTGGTGCCGCACTAAAAAGAGATACCAGCTTCCAGGAAATGTACTAAGTCTGCAATGTAAAACACCAATCCGCAGCCCATTAGAAAAAAAAATGTTTATAATATTATTATGCCACTGTAGGAGATGATTTCTGCAAAACCAGTGCTTAGAAGATGTCTACTCAGCAAAAGAAATATGTCTGCCAAATTTCAAGTCAATAGGTCTAATAATGCCGGTGATCTCATGCTAAGAGAGTCGCTTTTCCTCTAAATATATATAAAAAAGATGTATTGTCTTTTATGTACATGAAATCTCATTGGAAGCTGATTTTCACAAAACCCACTGTTAACGGACTTCTACATACACACACAAAGAAATATTCCAACAAACAAATTGAAATATGCCTGTTAAATTTCAATTGTATTAGTGTAATAGGCTCAAAAGTGGAAAAGATTTATCTATTGTGTGTATATGTGCTCCTCCGCCCTCTCTACCTCACTTAAAAGTCGATTTCTACAAAACTCGCTCCTGGTCCATTTCTACTCAGCAAAAGAAACATGCCTGCTAAGAAAATGTAATTGTTCTAAAACAGGAATTTTGTCTACAATGTCCCGCAACATCCCTTGCTAGACGATTTCGCTAAACCCATTCTGTTCTGTATTATTAAAAAATCTAAATGCGTTAAACATGCCCTCTAAATTTTATGACTGTTGACTATTAGGCTCAAAAATGGGAATTTTGATCCATTACGTATCTTTATCCCCCTTGTCCTTAAGGGGTTGGTGGGATTTTCGCAAAACCCACACTCGGCAAATCTCTTCTGAACGAAATAATTATGCCGTCTATGTTAATTGAACTAATTTCATGAACTTGGTCCTTTTCTATTACGTCCCCTTAACCCCCTCCACTCATGGAAGTTGATTTTCGCAAAACCTGTTCTTAGCCAGATCTCTACTTAACAAAAAAAAAACATGTTCACTCAAAACACGTAAATTTTGATTTTTTTACTTTAAGATTAGTTAAAGTTGGTTTAACCTATTGAAATAGAAATTATGCAATACAGAAACCCATCAATTTTCATTGAAAGGGATTTTAAAACCTTATATTTGTCCACTGTATAACTTGTTATGAAAAAAGTTAATGTAAATTAAAACTTTACATAGATATTTATAAAAAGGTGCTTTTCTAAACTTTTATATAAAAAGTTGATACAATGAAAAAGAAATAAAACCACGTAAACATTTTCAAAAAAATTTTAAAAAAACAACAGCATATTGAAAATATATATAAATAAATTTAATTATTATATATAAATAAATAAAATTAATATATATAAATAAAATTAAAATACTGTATTGTAGTTATATTTACTTCGAAATTATGTACTTAAAATTGATAACTGAGTGAGTGAGTTAATGTTAATGTCGCCCTATTCAGCTACTCGAAGGGTTTTGCAAGTAATTCTGAACCATGGTCAAGTTACGAAGATGATAGCTGAACTGGCACCCCCTCCTAACTTCCACACTACACATATAGTAAGACGTTTGAGCTTCGACATATTTAACTTGCATCGACTTCTTCCGCATGAACATGACAGGTCATCAGCGGTACTAAGCTCGAACTCATGACACATTAGCCACGAGTCCGTCACCTTGACCATGACCTGAATTCTTATCTGAAAAAAAATTGATAACTGAAAAAAATTCAGAAAAGAATTTAATCATTTTGAAGAATACGAGCGATTACCCTCAATTATCAAAATTACAATCAAGTAAAAAGCTTGAAGTGTAAATTTTTTTTTTTATGTAATAAACGTCAATTCCCCTTCTCCGAACATATAAAATATTCATTTTTTTTTTTTTTTAAATAAACAGATCAAATCGGAGGAAAGCAGTTTTTCCACACCTCCACCTACACACCCCAACGCAAACAAAAAATAGCTCCAGCAATTTTTCTTTATTTTATTACTTTTACAGGCCGCAATTTAATGTAATTTCTTAATTTTAATTTTTACTTCTTATCTTTCAATTTTAAAGTTCGTTTTTTCTTTATTATCTGCTGAATCTGAATTTAGAAACTTTCTTTTTCTCGTTTTGGCAACATTCTGAATCTATCTAAATTTTGTCAACATCATTCTGGATTTGCTGTATTGAATAATTTGAACTTAGTTCAATTTTATATTATCGGTATTATATATTTTCTGTTTGATTAAACATCAAAGATGAGTACTGCTAGGAATTTTGCGATGATACTGCTTTGGATTTTATGAATACAGAAGAATCTACTGGTGTAAGTATGCTTATTTTTCTTTCTGTTCTGTAACAATAGCATCAAAAACTATTCTTTTCCCTCTTTGCAGTTTTCTTATTCTTAGATGTTATTTTCAAAAAGAATTTTTATGCATGCATTTATCAAAGTTAACAACTACGATTAGATGAATATTTTTTTAAAAAGTTGAAATTTCATGATGCCGGTAAAATAAATGTTTGACATGTTTCATGATGCGATAAATATTAGGCACAAATATTAATGATATATATATTATTACTAACATGGTACTTTTTTTGTTATTGTATCAGTTCATCTATAATTGACATTAAGTAATGCTTCTGGTTTAAATGTTTACAATGTTTTTTTTTTATTATTGATCAAAGATTTGTTTAACTATGTATATTATATATAATTTGGGTATCGATATGCTACTGGCTAAACAGGCTTTTGGTGGTAAAGAGTTTTCTATCCAAGATAGACACTTTGCGCCAGAAGAAAAAAAAGCTGTAAAGAATTAAAAAGTCACTGATGGAAAAATCAAATTTAAAAGCATGATTATCTTGAAAAACTTATTTGAGGTCAAAAGAAGGATGAAGAATGCAATGAGTGATTGTGAAATGGGAAAAAAATAGTGAAAACATGAAAAATAAAGCACTGGGAGATTGCTATTTGCTGCCAATATAAATAGAAAGATGTATTATAGATTTATTATTATGACAGTGTAAATTTGGACTGCAAATTCCATCACAAAAATTAGACTGACCAATTTCTTACTTTTTTAGAAACAATTATCTTGTCTATCACAGTTATAGCAGAAATCAGTAAAGCCTGAACTAAGAGTGAAAAAAAATCTGAACCCTTAGAAAACAATATTGACCAAATGTGCCAACTTGGTAAATCTTTTGATTAATAATTAAAAGTGCATATTCCCTTAAAAAAATGGTCATGTACATGAATACTTTAGCAACCACAGTATTAAATGATAAAACTCAAGTAGCCATATTGTAATGCTATCAACCAATATGGCAAAATTTTACAACAATGGTTTGATGGATAGTGTACTCATATTAAATTAGCACATTTTTAAAACTGTCTCATTCACTATCTGTGTTTCCTTATTTAATACTTTTTCCCAAATGAATGTAGCAAAATTTTATACATTTTTTTTCTCTTGTTAAATACATAATGCTGTATATGTTATACTGATATGCATTATACAGTGGCGTAATGGAAAATAATTGCCCCCCCCCCTGCAAGGTCAGGTCTTGGGCCCCAAGCCGGATCTTATATACTTGCTAGAAAAAATCTGCGATTACCTACTACTGCTTACATAAACAACGAAAAAAATTTTAAAAAGTGATATTTGAACATTTTTTTAATTATACTTTATAAGTTCATTTCAAGTATTAAGAATAACAAAAGTAAACTCGGTTTGCTTTCATAGCTTTTAAAATAGGGACATGTTTGTAGCGATACCAACAAAAATCAAGTAGAAAAAGTCTGCGTTCACTGTTTAGTAGTAACTGCAAAAATTATTCAAACAGGATAATGAGCTATTTTATAGCTGGTTGGATAACCCTGTGTTTCGAAAAAACCTCCTGAAGTCGTTTCGGAATTGAATTAACAAGTCTAGTGGTTTCTTCAGAGCTTAACTTCTCTCATTCGTCCTTAAGAATATTCTTTTCTAGCAACTGTGTGTATATATACAAAGGACTGCCAAACCATAACTTAATGTACCTTTATACCTCAAGTAATAATATTTAATATTAAACTTATTATTGAATGCAAAATCAACCGGAGTTTGAGTAAACGAAGTAAGTAATGTATAACATTTATAATATTTATTAAAACGGGAAATCTAAGGATAGATAACCTGGTAGCTTAAATAAAAATGAACACTAAGAAAGACACGGACACTGTAAACTAATTTTCGATTTGAAATTCTTAAGGAAGAACTGCAACTTTTAATTAGGAGTGTTCTTTGTGTAAAGCAAAAATGATTTCATGAAAAAAGAAATAAAAAACTGATACATTCCATTATGCTTTCTTCTCATTATGCTTCATTTGATTGAATACTTAAAACTCTATCATCAAATAATCATTTAAAATGCTCTCTATGCTTTTCCAAGTATCATAATACTATTTTACTTGAAAAAAGCATAACAGATGTACGTTATTTACGACTTCGCTAAATGAAATTGAAACACATTGGAGGGGAGGCCTAAAGATGCCATTAATTTACTCTGCTGCTTCTTAAAAAGTAAATCATTTTTTTTTCTTCCTACAGCTCATGCAATGTATACTGTTCTTTAAAAAATGATGAATTTTTATATCTTCCTAGCATTTTATCGGATTCTCCGTCTGATTTTTGTTTTATTTGCAAGTAATTAAGGTTTAAAAAGAAAACCCACGAAAGAAAAATATCTCTCTTTGCCTTGATTACAGCAAATAAAAAAAATGTTTTTTTGATTTTGCTATAAGGTTAAAGATACCTAATGAACATATTAAAATTTTGATTATGAACAATGTTAGATCGCCAATAGGAAAATCGCTTAAGAATTCGATTTTAAAAAGTGTAAAGTGAATTTTGAGAAAATCTACATTGATGGCGTCAGTCAGACTTTGGACCCCCTAGAAGCCTTGCCCCCCCCCCCCCGCAGTGTGGGGGTGTACGTTACGCCACTGGCATTATACTGTATTGTATTATACATGTATACCGAATATTAATTCAAAGTAACTCCTGAAATTGAAGTAGAAAAAGTATTAATATCAGTTTGATATGAATATAAATGAAGAGAATATGGAGTTTTAACTGAAATTTTATTTTATTATTTCAGTATAAAAACAAAATTGTTTTGATATAGTAATTTTTATGATTAAGTTTATATATAAGATATTAATAATTAGAAAATTTAACAGGGGGATTACTTGCTGTTCATCAGACAAATCTCGAACTGTGTTCTATGTGACTTTTGCCTTATTAATGTATTAACCAATTGAAGAATGATTTTATCATGCTTAAAAAATTTATAAGCTGAAATTAGTTTTTTTGTAAAAATTAAGTACCACGAAAAAGCTTTTCTTGTTGGATTAAGTTATTTGGATTAATTTCTTTTAGTGAATTTATTATGTTACTAAAAAGGAAAATAAAATTTAACAATTAAAAAATTATTAAGTTTTACTTAAGTTTTATAAAATATTTTTTTAGACAACCATTATGGCTATCGAATTTGCTGATGGTGTTGTTATTGGTGCAGATTCCCGAACTACAATGGGGTGAGTCTTTAAGAAAATTACAGATTTACACTTTTCTTTCAGAATGTAGTGGAATGTAACTTATTGTTAGTATTATCAACATGTAGCCTTTCTTAGAAAATAAATTTGTAAATTGTTGATGCTTAATGATTTAAGCCACAGTGATTAATTTTCTTAAAGAAAATTACTGTCTCTGTGTAGAATATAATATGTATCAGAGTCATATACAAAAGTGTCTACATCCCTGACAAATTATTATTAAACTCTTTCTCAAAATAATTTAATTGTTTACATATGTTAGTTTCATTTTTATTGTTAATCTAAATTCTAATTTTATGTATTTTTTATTTAATTATAAACATTATTCTAAACACTGGTTTCTTTTCCCATCGTAAGTTAAAAGAATTAAACTCTTTGCTTTTATAGATTTGTTCGTTGTTCCTAGAAAAAGCTTACATATGCTTTACTCATTGAATGTTTAACACCAAACTTTTTCTTAAAATTTCCAGTAAATTTTAAGAAAATTTACAGTAATTTCCAAAAATGATTACTAATCCTTTTTATCATGTGATCATAACATCCTTATTATTCTACCCATTATAATTCCCTAAATGAGAGAATGTGGTAATTCTTCTACCTCTTTTTCAAGATGTACTGTAAATAAAGAATTTAAATTGGGCACTCTCCTATTGTTTTAAAATATATTAACAAATTCTATTTTACTCAGCTATTCTTTTGTCAAAACTATTTCTGGGATGTATTACATTACATATATACATGCATACAGAGATAAATAAAAAAGGAATGTGTGTGATCATCTATAAACACTTGCCTTCAATATTATGATATTTATGAATTCTATATTCATTATAAAGTGGAGAGACAAGTATTGACACAAATGTTTTGTTATAATATGTCATTTATTTTTATAGATGCAATTGTATCAAATAAGCTGTGTGTGTTAATTTGAAGCATCTATTATAAGAATAAAATTTATTATTAAACCAAAATTTAATTATTCACTTTGCTTATGATGTTACATTCTATTTTCAATGTAAATTTAATTTATTTTTCTGTTGCCATTAACTGCAATAGGATAATTTCAATTATAAATTTAAAAATTCATATTATTATATATTAAATTTTTATTTTAGTATATAAAGACTAGAGAAAAAGGTATATTTAAAGATTTTTAATTATTTGAATGCTATTTTTTTTTCATTATTTTATGTAGATAAAAAGGTCTTTTGCTATAATTAATGATTTACATTAACTGTATATTGTATTGTACAGTTACCCAAATAATTTACATTCATATTAGTATTAGGATTTTTTGGTACTACCCATATTAATGCCAAAAAACAAAAATTATTTTTAAGAACAAAACTGTGATTTTTTACTATTGGATATAAATTTCTAATTAACTATTTGTGTAAAATTTTATCCATTTCATGCTTTTATTGCATTATAAAATTATTTAAAATTTTTACTGATTTTTTAAAAAATTTTTAGAGCTTATGTATCAAATCGTGTGGCTGACAAACTGACAAAGCTTACTGATCAAATTTATGTGTGTCGATCTGGATCTGCAGCCGATACCAAAGCTATTTCAGCCATTGTATCTTATCGAATGAACATGCTAAGGTTTGTATTGTTTATTAGGTGTTTTTTCCATTAATGTGGTTTGAGTAAATAAAATAAATGCAAGTACACTAAAGAAAACTGTCAAATTGTTAAATCTGATTAATCAGACTGCATCTGAAAATAACTTTTGTTTTAATTTAAGCTTATAAATTGGAAAAAAGTCTTAAAAATAAAAAAGGGAGGAAACATATTACCACAACTTGACAACATTAACTCAGCATACCTTCTTAGATACTGTTTTACCAAGAATATGAGAGCAACATCTATTTATAATTTCTTAAATATAAATTTTAGACAGGAATTTATGTAAAGAATAATAAAAGAAATTCTCTGATTGGTCTTGTGAATGATGTACTGCTTCCTAGAGTATATCTTATATTGTATGAAATGAAATGAAGTTGTTGTAGGACAGGGGTGTCAAACTCAAAGGCTAACTTGGGCCAAACAAACAAGGTTTAACTTTAGGGAGACCACAAAAAAAATCAATATTTTTAAAAATGTAGGTTTATTTTGAATAATACATTATAATATACATATATAAAAGAACACAAGAAAAATTTAATGTTTACGTCCTGACCTCTCTTCTCTGCTGTTATCTTTCCTATTTCTAGAGAAATTTTTTTTGTAATGATTACTTTCAAAACTGTGATTCAAGAGGTGAACATCATTAATACTATTTCCAACAGGAGACTTATTTCTTTCATAACTGAAAATAACTGCTTGCACTTATAAGTACTTCCAAACATGGAAATAATTTCATGTGCAAATTTACTAGTATTTTCGAACCTGGCTGGTAAATATTCATAAATTTCAGGCACATCCACTTCAATGAGTTTTGCCTTTCAATTTGAATCTCACTGAATCTCGATCACATCCATTTGCATATGGTTGGGTATTGAGTATATTTATTGAGAAAATCAAATAAAATTTTGCTTCCAAAGAATTAAAATCTTTAAATCTTGTTTCAAATTTATTTCTAAGATTTGAAGGGTTTTTTTTTTTGCATATTTTTGACAGGATGCAGTATCATCTAAACTTGATTTGTTCATGTTGCATGTCAGGAAGTCTATTAAATCTTCATTTTTCAATTGCTTTTCTTAAAGTGTTAGCTTACATTTGAATGCTTTTATTATGTCAAACATGTTCGTAATGATCTGCTCTTTTCCTTCTAGTGATAAATTTAAATCGGTTAAGTGTTTGATTGTATCAACCATGAAAGATAAATCTTGCAACCATATTAGATCAAAAAATAAGCTTGTGTCTTGATTTTTAGTTTTTAAAACTGACATACTTCTTTCAAATCCCAGAATTGCTAGAAAATCTTGGAGCAAGATATTAAGGTGTACATCATATGGTAGGACAAACCCAAATCTGAACTATCTTAACTCATTCAAGAAAGCAGTAATTTGGCGAGGATTTAAGCCTTGAGATCTTATAAATTTCATGACTTTTTTTATATATGACAAAATATTCTTCATGTTCATTATCTTCATGCATAGTGCTTCTTGATGTATAATGCACTGCATATGATGAATTTTGGAACTGTAAATTCTGCTTAGTTATTTTCGTATCAATGCTACAAAGCTGTCCCCCCCCCCATCATTGAAGAAGTGCCATCTGTAGCTATAGAATTTAATTTTGACAGAGTTAGATTGTGTTTCGACAGAAGCTCAAAAACACAATTAAATATATCTTGTCTTGCAGTAATGCCACACATTGGTATTGGTTCCAGTAGCTTCTCAAAAATGTTAAAATCCATTTCGCAAGCACAAAGAGAAACACAGGTAATTGAGATATGCCACTATGTTCCACTTTGCAGCGAAAAAACGAAGGTGTACAATACTACAGTGAAAAATAAGTGATTATTTTCCACAATAAAGGTAAAATTGCAACAGTTTGCACCTGTTATGCTTTTTCTTCAAGCACATTTCCTGCATGCAATGATTTTAAACATTCGTATAGTGTCCAATTTCATACACTGCATGGATCGCATTCGGTTATCTGAACAATCGCGCATCCGAGCAGTGTCCAGTCCCAATTGATTCGGATAAATGACGCTCAACTGTACTTCATTTTTTTGCTTTCATTTTATATAAATGCATTCCCCAAAATTTGAAATATAAATATTACATCAAAATATTTCTTTAGCTTTGCTAAAAATAAGTTATTTGTTAGGAACTATACAGATATATAAATGTATACTATTCAAATTTAATACTTATTATTAATGAAAAATTAGTTGTTTCTTAATTTAAAGTTTTATCTAAAATTTGTTATTTTTTTCAATAGCATGGAATTAGGTGAACCTGTTAGTGTAAAAACTGCTGCTAATGATGTAGGGCAAGTTGTTTATAATTATCGTGAATCATTATCTGCTGGTATGATTGTAGCTGGTTGGGATAGAAAAAATGGTGGTCAGGTTTGTAACTTTCTTAATTATTTATTTTGTAGCAATTTAAAACTATACCATTGCATGTTTGTTATAAATTCTGGTTTTAAACTTTTTCTGAATTGTTGGAATTAAGTTTTGATGTTGAGAAAATTTTGGGAAAAATTAAATTCGTGTTATTTATTTTAAACGCACAAAACATAGTGGTGTGTAACAAAAACTGAATATCAAAGATAAGAGTTAAGTATTTGAAGAAAATTTCAAATGGTGATGTATGAATTTTGAAATGCTTAAATATTGAAATAAACCTACACTAGACTAAAGAGCTAGTATGAAGTACACTGCTGTTTGTAAAAAATGCAACACCATTAGAATTAAAAGAACTTTGCAGCAAATATCAATTATAGGATATTACATAAAATAGTAAAGTTTCAGAGCCACTGCGCCCTCTGAACTGATGCTGAAAGTGTATAAATAGAGGGCTGTAGCAGGACATTGAAAATAGTTAAAGATTATTTGTTAGTGGCGAACATTTAGTGAGACCTAAGTATGCCTCCACGACGAAATCGGGAGAAATTCGAACAACTTAAGGAATTTGAACAGGGGAGGATTATTGGCCTTCAAGAAGGAGGATTTTCCTATCACGCAAAAAAGGAGCTGGTGTGCAATGGAACAGTTCCACAGTGTTGCGAGTTTGGAAGCAGTGGATCGACAAGCACCGAACAACTCAAAAAACTGGCAGTGGACGACGGAAGGTGACGTCAGTGTGCAATGATTGACACCTGCTCTGCATGGCAGTGAATGACTGTACACCTTCCTCCAGGCAGTTGGCAGCACGTTGGTCTACTACTACAGGTGTACTAATGTCGGCTTCGTCAATTCATCGACATCTGCTGCAGCGTGGAGTACATGCTAGGGTGCTTTTATACAGGATCCCCCTCAAGGCAAACCATCAACGGCTGTGTCTGCAATGGACTCATGAGCACAGAGCCTGGCATGCTGATTGGCACCAAGTTGTCTTTAAAGAGGAATCACGCTTCAATTTGTGGAACCATGATGACTACATCGGTGTTAGATGCTATGACAGTGAATGCTGCTTTCCGGAGTGCAATATCGAACAACATAGTGGCCTGACACCCAGAGTTATGGTTTGGGGTGTGATTTCATATCATGGACAATCCAATTTGCTACGAATTGAGAGTAATCTCAATAGCAATAGGTATGTCCATGAAGTGCTACAGGCCGAAGTCGTTCCCTTCCTTCAAGGCATCCCTGGAGCTATCTTTGAGCAGAATAATGCACACCCAAATGTTGCAAAGACTATTCAAGCCTTCTGTTCAGCCCAACACATGCAACTTCTTCCTTGGCCTGCTTATTCGCCGGATCTGTCGCCTATTGAGCACGTGTGGGATTTGGTTGGTCGGTGTCTTGCTCGTGATCCATGTCCTGCAGCTTCAAAAGATGAACTTTTCCTGTGCATACAAACAATATGGAATTCTCTTCCACAAGCAGACATTCAAAATCTGTTTGACTCCATACCATGTCGTATAGCAGCACTTATTGCAGCGCATGGTGGCTACACTAAATACTGATTTCAAACACTTAATATTGTTTTTTTTTTCTTTGAAAATTTTGTCATTTATTTGTACTAATACTAGTCTTTTGTGTGTTAAATTACATTTGATTCTGATGATTCCTTCATGGTGGTGCATTTTTTACAAACAGCAGTTTATAAAAAGTATTTAGCATAGTAAAGATCATTTCTCTTTTGTAAGTAATAAAAATCACTTTAACTGAGTCTAATTGTAAAGGGGAAGTTAACATAACTTAAACTGTTCCTTTTTCTTCTAATGATTAAGTTTTTATCACTCTTCATAATTTGGTTGTAGTCACCAATTTTTACTATCAAATGGCACACAGCAAGGAATTGGCATAATTATAAAGTGTGGAATGAAGTCAAACCAAGCTAATTATGCCAAATGTTGATGAAATAGACTTTCTTTTTCTTTTAAAATATTTCTAGTTTTAAGTGGAAAAAAAAACCATTTGAGTAAACATGTATATTTTGGTTTTTGTTACCTTTTTTGTGTTTTAAACATGAATGTTTTGTAGTCTTGTCGTATGTCAGATTTTAATGTGAATGTGTTTGAAGAAATATGTGTTATTTTTTTAACAAATATTTTTATATCATTAAAATAATTTAAGATTTTTAAATAATCGTGTAATTGAAGTCATAGTTTAAGAAATACAAAGCATGGAAAATTATTAGCAAATTAAAAATTTTTCTTATTTCCCAATTTTAGAAAACAATCAAATTTCAATATTTCAAATAAAAAAAATTTAATTTTTTTTAGGAAGAGGATTTTTTTTTTTTTGATAATTTTTGGTAATATGAAAATTACATTTTTTTGTACTGATAAAATGTCAAATTGTGGAACCTGACTTAGATATGTGTGGACAAATTTGTGTTATTTTTCTAGGTGTATTGTGTTTCATTAGGTGGTATGATATCACGAGAGCCATGTTGTATTGGTGGTTCTGGAAGTGGATATATTTATGGCTTCATGGATTCAAATTATAAGAAAGGAATGAGTGAAGATGAATGTGTTGAATTAGTAGTGAAGGGTAAGATTGATTTTTAATTATTTATTCATGTAAATATATATTTTACTTTTTGAGCTACTTAAATTTATTTGAATTTTTCTTATGGAAGGAAATGAATTGTAAAAACTATCAAATTCAATACTAGTATTGGTTTTCCCAATGTTATTCATTCTTAAAATATCATTTAAATGCAGCATGTTTTTATGATGGTGAGCTGTAGGAAAACTATTTTGAAAATAATTAATAGAAACTTTGTTAATCTCGATTTGTATTAAAATCATCCATGGAAGAATGAATTTGTACAATATTTTTTGTGTTTCATCAAAATACTTGCCAATTTTTTCGCTTTGCATGTAAAATTTACTCTGTTATGCTTTAATCATTAATTTTTATGCATTTTCACCAAATTTCTGATATCTGACAACTAATTTCTCCTTTCGTCGTACTTATCCGTTAAACTTTTGAGAAATTATAAGTTAGTCCATCCTTCTGCACATTGTATTTTGTTAGCTATTGGTTTCTAATTGATTCACAGGTGCAATTTTGTTAAGTAAAGCATCCCTTCCTCCTCCTCCTGTAGTAGCTTTCTAGAGCTCAACTCATTTTATGCCTAGCACATGTATACATTCTTTGCGTACTATGTGGTAAAAAGAATGTTATAAAAAGAAATTCATTCATATTACTGCATCTCCAAAAGGAAAAAAATGTGCATTTGATGATGATTTTATATTGATATATGCATTTCTCATGGTGGCTGATATGATATTCCCCTATTAGAAATAAGATATTTCATTGAGTGATTAATGTAATTCATATTTCATTTTTCTCCAATAACCAAAATCATCTGAGTGTTTTATTTATGCCTAGTTGTGGTGGTGTTGGGCTTAATGGGATAGTAGTTTCTTGGATATAATTCTGATTTTCATTAAAAGTATACCTTTTTGCTTGTGATCATCTAGTAAAAGTAAATGCTTGTTTATTAAAAATGGATTCTACTTTTTTAAACTGAGTTTTAACCTGTGTTCCTTCGTTTTAAGAATGTGTAATATTTGGCTAGAAATTGCGGTCATATTTGTAATAGTCTGTCCTGCCAAAATTCTAAAGTGTAAACAGGTAAGAAATCCAAGTAGCAGGTTTTTGATAGTTTTTTTTTCCAAGGGCAACATTCAGTCAGATGTCATAAGAACTGGAGTACTCTGTTTAATATCATTTCTTTTCTAAAACATAATACACTTTTGACTGTAGCTAAGGATACACTAATGCTAGGGGAAAAAATTGAGTTAATTTTTTAACCTGGGGAAAAAAATAACTATTTATGAATTGCTTGTCATTTAACGCATTTGACATCAGAAAAAGGGTGCTGCCTTTTATACATTTAAAAGTTGAATATATGCTCATAGATATATTCTACTGTCTTTACAGTTTTCAAAGTTTCGTAATAAAAAGGCTTCACAAGTTTTAAAGCATTCATATACTCGATGGCTATTGCTTCATCATTGTCAACTTCTAACTGGGCCATCAAATGAAAAATGTGTTATCCTTTTTTTATATATAAACATAATCTAAAAGCTGTTATTTCACTGTATATTTTTTTTAAAAGACCTTTTTATTATAAAGTCATTACTTCCCTGTATGTAATTATGTACTGTCCTTTTTTTTAAAGAAACTTACCCTAGTTTGAGTTTTTATAAATCAAGTCAATACGTAAGTAAAGTTTTCGGTGAGCAATTTCTTATCAAAATATGTTTGCTGTGAAATTCTCGTAGCTTTATTATAAAAATATTTGTATACAAGGCATTATTTTAAGTTTCCTTGATATGTCGAGTATACATTATTTTATATTTTGTCATTTTCAAAAGTTTGCAGGTATATACATTTATATAATAGTGAACTTAAGATTTTTGAATATCTAAAGAACGAATTAAAATAGATTTTATTATTTTGGTTCTCTCTTCAAAAATTAACCTTGCTGTTGAGAATTTGTTTTATTATATTTGCTTTTATTGTTTCATAAATTTTTGAAAGATTAATGGAAATTCAGAAGTGTGGAAAAATACAATTGATATTTTTTGAACTGTGATTGTTACATTCATTCCTAGTTGAACCCAAATTAAAAATTGCAGTGTGTTAATAGTTTTTAATGAACAATCTTGAATATTTTAAAAAATAAACAATAATTTTTTGTCTTTTTCAGCTATTTCACAGGCAATATGGAGAGATGGCTCTAGTGGTGGTGTTATTCGTATAGGTATTGTTACAGAGAAGGGATTGTAAGAAAATTATTTTCAGGAGATGAAGTAATCAAATATTATCCACAAGTGTAAACATTTCCTTGTATTTCTCTTACTAAATGTGTTTTTTTTTCATAATAAATTTGTTTCAGTTGATTTGTATTTTATTTTTACATACATGATTCTTTTATATTTTGTAACTTTTTATAATTTAGTGCTAATATTTTTCATTAAATAAAGATCTCTCTTTCAGAAGTTACTACTAAAAAGTGTTTTAAATACTTTTTTTCAAAGCCCCAAAATATTGTTTTATTGAGACTTATTTTAAGTATATTAAGTGAAACTAATAACTGAATTTATACTTTAGTATTTGTGTGCTAGGAAAAGTGGTGAGAATGATTGTATTCATCCTGACTATTAAATTTCCATATAAATTGTAACACTGGTACATATATATATATGAATGTTACATGTATACACTGAAGAATAATTAAATTAGCGATAGCTGGTATCCAGAAAATGTGGCACTGTGAACATCTATGTAAATGACACAGCAATTATTGTACATAAGTTGTAACTTTTACAGAGAACAAAGACTGACATGTGAGGGAATTGTCTCTAAACCTAGACAAGAGGAAAATATTCCCTGGACTGCTGAGTCTAAATTCATGTTGGGCATATTATTAGCAAGGTTGGTGCAAACCAAATGAAGTGATGGATTTCTTATCAGTTTGTTGTTCTTCAAGCTTTAGGAATGTCATTCTTGTCTGGAGGCTGTTTGCATAGTCGAAAGTGGGACCTTTGCACACAATGGATCATCCTTGACAGATTAATATTATTGTGATATATTTGATGACTATGTGTTCCAATGTGTGCATCTTTAACATCCCATCCTTTAATGAGGTAACATCACTTGATTGTATCCGAATGACTTATAAAAATACAAACATAACCCTATTCCATCAAATTTTTGGAAGCTATGGGTTTATATGGTTTCACTATGCTTCTAATATCTTGTTGAGTTCAAATGAACTGTGTCATCATCAGGGCAAAAGGGAATGTTTCATGTTACAGATTTATTCTAATATATTATTGTTCAGTGTTTATATACTCTTAAAATAACTTATAAAGGGACACACCAAGGAGTTATTCGAATGGGATGAAATTGCATATGCACTTTATGATGAACTTTTAGCAGCTAATGACTCTCTAGCTGAGCTTCAGTACTTTCAAGGGAGATTCCAGATGGTGTATATAAAACAGTGGACATTCAAATTTCAAGATATAACTTCCCTGCTAATCTGGTTCCGTCAACCTAGATGTTAGGTAACAATATCTCAGATTCCCAAACAGTACAAGCAAATTTCATCATTTTAGAGAAGATGTACAATCAGATTAAAGTAATCAAAATTCTTAAATTTTAAAAAAGATGGCTTGACTTGACATTTAGGATGGAGAGATGCTACCATTCAATCATGTTGGCAAGAATGAGTGAACCATGGCTGCACAGAGCATCAAGAAGGTACGGATGTGCCACTAGAACATCAGTCACTGTAATGACCATCAATTAGCAATCAATGAACTGGGTCACATAGCCGTTTGCCCTGACTGCTTCTCACTGTTGTACATTCAACTTAAAATCTCCTGGACGCCCGTATAATTCTTTTCAGTGAATAGTCCTGCTTTGGGACTGGAGCCGACCAGACATGTCAGGAGACATCCAGGATAACAGTGGGATACTCATCTAACTTCCATCCACCATATAGTTTGGGAACTAAGAGTTATGGTATAGGGTGTCATTTCATATGACAGCTATACTTATTTTTGTAGTTTTTCCTTAGAACATAGTGGTATATTGATGACATTCAACTTAGTGTTTCCCTTCCTTTCACTAATTATGAGGCTTGCATTTCAATAATTTAATGTCTGGCTGCACACAGCATACCTTTCTGTTGCTAAATCTTCTTTCTTCTCCAACACTTACTTGGCTGATGGAATCGTCAGATTTTTCACTAGTTGAGCACATTTAAATTTTGATGTGAGGCATCTTTAACTATCTCTAGATCAGGATGATCTAACTCACCATTTGGATCATGTATGACTAGCAATCTTGTTGGCGTACATGAGACAATACTCAATTGGATCACAGCTTTGTGTCAGGGCCAATGAATTACTGATCTTTGTTTTGTGTAGCTGCATTTCTTGAATAAAACGTTACAGTTTTATAAGTGTTTTTTTCCTGTATACATAGATCACATTTACCAATTTTCATTCATATTATAGAATGTATACAATTCAGTGTTAATATGTCCATATAAAATATATGTGTACTACAAATGTTTACATAATAAAATTCACTTTTTTAACATTTTTTTTAAACACATGTTATTGAATTGTAAGGATTATCTAAAATAAAGCTGTAATTCATAATAGGAAAAATGAAATTCAAGTCTAATACAGTTTTTACAAATGTAGAAATGTGCAAATTAACTAAAATGTCCATTGCTTCAGTATTTCAGTTCTTGAATTGCACATGGAGCAGAACCTAATTCTGTCAAAGCAAGAATGTGAAATTCAGATAAAAAAGGAAGGCTTGCTTTGGAAATTGTTCTAAAAAAATTCAAGGAAGTATTATCTGCATATGAAATTTTTTGATCCAAAAAAATTTCTTAAGATGAAAGAAAAAATGAATTTTAAGATAGGCATCTACACAGAGGGCAATTCAGATGTATGAGAAATGCATTGCTTTTTATTTTATATTGACTTATTCAGAGAATATTTTTAAAAGTTCTTTCCTATTTTTCTAAAATATTAAAGAAGCCTAACTGATCATTATCAAATGGGTACAAAATGAAAAAAAATTTTCTTGAAACAATTTTAATTACTTATAAAGGAGAGGAAATTTTTTTCTCCTACGATAAAATGAGATGCTTGTATAACTTTTCTAAAAGAACAAAATTGAAAGCTTTAGTTTTAAGTAATTGATATTACATTTTTTTTTTCAAAAAAATATGTACATTGAAGTTAAGTTTATTAAAGTTTCATGCATACCCATATAAATTATTCTGATATTTCAACAAATACTAATTATTTTATTTACACTAAACTTTGAGGTGAAATATTTTAAGTCTAAGAGTATTTTGAAATTATTCTTCAAAATATTTTTTCCTTCAAAAAGTAATGGGATAATCTGAAAAATGTACATGAATTCATTTGATACTGCATGATGATGTATGGCAGTAAAAATAAATCTTTACATATATTAATTTTTAATATACAGTATCCATGTCTAAGAAAATCACAGGATATAAAAATGTGTCATAAGGCATATTTGAAATTGAATAAATTTGGGTTATAAGCATTTTTTATTTCTTCTACAAGAAAGTATTCTTCAGGAGTTGCTACCAAACAGAGTATGGAAATGTTTTCATTGCCCAAAAATATAGTCATAAGGAGAATGTTATTTCAAGAACATTAAACTGAATTTCTAATACTGGTTATGCTGAATTTCTAATTTTATGTGTGTATGGGGACGAAAAATTTACATTTATCTATTAAATTGCAGTAAAAAGATTTATCTTGAAGAACAGGATAAAACATTACATGTCTTATGTTTTAAAATAAATTTTACAAATGTACTTTTTATATTTAAAATATTAGATTTGTTTTTTTAAATTCATTTGAAAAAATACGCAATCAAAATTAGTCAATTAATATCAAATGAGTTATTTTAAATCATTCATATTTATTGAAAAATTATATTTACAGAATTTACAAAATGTTAACAATTCATAGAGCAAGCTTAGTGCACTAAAACAAATGCATTTTTAATGTTACACTTCAGATGAGTCACTTTCTTTATCTTAACATGAAAAATAATTAAGCAATTCTTAAAAAAAATGATATTTTTGAAAACTTGAAAATAAATGCATATTTTATTTAATCTAGTTTTTTGAAAATGATTATCATAACAATGATCTTAAATACACATGAAATCTCATTCCTTTACTAAAGAAAGAATATCACAGCAATGCTATACCTAAGTCAGATACAGTCGGACCTCCATTTTATGAACTTTTCCCTGGAACCAAGAACATTTCACCATTTTCTTCGTAAAATATCCTCCAAATTCGAAGAGCATTTTCTATTCAATGATCTTTTTCTCCAGTAATTAGTTTTTTCCTCTCATTTTTAAAATATTTCTAGACATTTCAAACTACTCTCTCTTTTAGTACACTGTATGATGATCAATGACCTTGAACTGATTTTACCAGGTGCTAACTCAACTAAAGCAATAAAATCACCTTAATTTTTAAAACCAAAAACTTGAATAAAATTAACAGATTTTTCAGTAATTATGAGTAAATTTAAGGATGCATGTGGTAGTGTATGCTTAAAATTACCGGTTGTAAAATAATGTATGTTTAAAATTACTTGTAAGCTTCAAATTAGAAAAAGTCATTAAAAAATTCATCAATTTTAAAATTAAGTTATTTTTTAAAGTTGAAAATACAGTGTATTCCTTGACAATGATTTTTTTTCTTGTTTACCTTACAGATTTCCTTTTGATGGGTCAGATATATAAAATTGATATTAATTAACAAAAAAAGGATGAATAATTACTTTTTTAATAATATGTAGTGTTTATGACTGTAAATTTTTTTAAGTGACTAAAGTTTATTAAAAGATGAACCTATTTAACAAATTTTCTCATAATGGAACTTTTTTTCGAAATTTAGTGACTTTGTTAAATAGATGCCCGACTGTAATTAAATATTTTTCAACAAATGATACTTAAATAGTAAATAAAAAATTCTCTGAAGCAAAATGAAATTTTTGATGCACATAGATAAGTATAAATATTACTGATTGTTATTTCATTGATTCTTAAAGTTTTTATGATACAAAAATACTTTATCTTAAAATTCTTATTTAAAAATATGAGAAAGAATGAAAAATATTTTCAAAATAAAATAAAACAGTAATTTAAAATAGAATTAACGTTTCTAATAAGTATATTACTACTAATATAAAATTCATATATACATTCTAATAAATTAAAACAAACATAACATTCATGTTTAAATATCATGCAGTGAAATTTAACATATCTTATTTCTGCACATGTATATATATGTACATTTAATGATTGATTTTGGCTAATAAGTGATAATGATAATTTCTGCATATAGTAATTAAATTACAGCTGAATTTATCTTTGATTTAAAAAGTTTTACTTTATATTTTTTAGAATGAAGGTAGTAAAAATTCACTAATGAAATTATTACATACAAAAACGCACATTTTTAAAATTGAATTTAAAAAATATACCTTTTACTTGATCTTAAGATTCTGGAATTGCAGAATTACAATTCCCATGAAACAAATGTACTTTTCCAGGACATGAATAATATAAATCAAATACATTTTGGTAACCATGATATTTCCACCATTTGCAAAGCTGCCTATTCCATATGCATGGCAAAGTGTAGAATAAATAATTATACTCAAAACTAATTAGAGTGTAAAAATCCTGATCACCCAGATGTCCTTTGAATTTATATTTCTCTATAAGTGCTAAAGTTATTGATGAATTACTAATGATTTCAGAATATAAAGAAGAATTTTTCATTTTCTCTAAGTCAAGCAGCAAGACACCACTATTATATCCACTAATACCATCAGGAGGTGGGTTTCCAACTTTAGTGCCATTATGATGCCGACGATATTCATTTAATATATGGCGATAAACAGGTTGTTGTTCTCTTGCAATACCTATCATCGCTTCAGCAGGAAATTTATCAAAATAATCATACAATAACTTTACATCACTTAAAAATTTTACATCTATATCTATTATTATTATCTTGTTTAAAGTCATAACTTTGAATAAACCAATTGATATGTAAAATATTCCATCACTGTAATAAGCACCTTGTTTAAAACTAAAATGAGGTTTTAATGAATCAATGAGTTCTTGCAATGGTTTCATGAAAATGTTTGCATCATATAAACTAACCTGAAAAAGAAAATATGCAAAATAATAATAAAAAAAAAACATAAAACATTTTTCAACATTAAACAATTTTACTTTTAAAATTTAAAAATACTGATTTAAATTTCAGTAAATTTTAAAAAAAGACTAGATGGAAAAATATATTCTAAAATATTTAGTAGTAAATAAAAATCTCTGATTAAGTGAAATAAATAGGAAATACAATATATATATACTCACAAGAATCTGACAAGACTAAACTAAATATAAGCTTTATACAAATATAAAATAAGTAAAAAATTAATCATGATATAAATTTTTTTTTTTAAAAATTGAATTATAATATAAGATTTTAAAAAATTGCTACATTGTTTTGAAAAAATAATGAATTTATTTTATTAGAATATATCACTATGGATTTGAACAATTTTCTCACAAAGTAAAACGGTTTCACAAAAATTATTTAAAAATTTTATTTTTTCATATTTTACATCAAATTTTACTAAGCAAGAATTTGTCCAAACTAGAGAAAATTGTGCAAATGGAAATAAATCTTATATACCCGAACAGCAGTTCTGGCTAATGGCGCAGTTTCTTCTAATACTTGAATAGTAGAATTTAAGCTAGAGCGATCAGTAAGTATGTGTAAATGCAGTGCAGGAGTGGCATAATTAAAGAGAGATGATATGCAACGATTTAATTTGTTTTTCAACTTTAGATTGCTATTGGCATGAACAAATGAGAAAAGGATATTGATAGGATGATGATGCGTATTATCAGAGACAAATATACTAAAATGTACAATTTCTGCCTTAGTTTGAAAAGTTGTATTTTCAAACGGACATAAAATACACGAACTTGACAATTTATGGGTTGATATCTTATTGATAACAGGGTCACTAACCATTAGAAATATTATCAGTAACACAAAGATGAAAACTATTATGGATATTCTAAAGTATTTTGAGCGAATATATGCACTTTTTTGCACGATGCGAAAAGAGATACTTTCACAGTCACGAATGGACATAATTGGCTTTTGTGAAAATTTACATCACTTAATTAACAAAATTTATATTTAAATAAAATATGCCTAAATTACTTATTTGTCCCGAATAATTACGATATAAAAATAGGAACTTCGTGAAATTGTACACATTTTTTATCCATAACATGCCACAAGGAGAGCTAAAGTTGCTATGTTTTGTTTACATTTTTACAGATCCTTTAAGGTCAATGGTTACAGTTTCTAAAATCAAATTATGGGTTTGAAGACAAGTCTGATAGATAAAAGGAACAAATCAGGCCGAATATGTAATGCGTAATTTCGTTGGCAGCACCTATTCCTACTTTTTACCACCTTGGAATTCAAATTCTCTGTTTTGGAATGGGATCGATTCATCACTAGAGGGCGCTGCGATCGTGGCCATCATCACGTGATTAACAACGTGCTATCATGTAAACAAATAACAGCTAATAGTATGACACTTGTGATTGCGCGCTAACTTTCAAATTTGTAAACATTATTATTTTATATTCTTTAAATTCTTTTTAGTACTTTAAATATTTTTCATATATTTTCTACTATTTTAGTTTAAAAAAAGGGACTAAATATATGTAGTTTTAGTTAATAGTATTAGATTTAAGTTTAGTTTATACTTCCATCCTTTGGCTTCGAATTTTTGTATACTTATAGGCTTAGTAATTATTTTTTATAAGTGCCCGCCACATTATGATTTAAATAATTCTGCAGCGCTCTATTGAACAAATTGGTTCTGGAAATATGAGAAATATACTAATATCAAAATTCATGATGTAAGCGAATTTTTCTCGAAAAATTCGTGCAGACTGTAAATAGGGAGTGGCTCGCCGAAACAAAAATTTGTTTAGTCTACGGAAAAGTCAGCAAGAGCGATTAATTAATACTTCGGCTGTTGAATAGGACGAGAGACTGCAAATCAACTTATTATGATGATTGGATAATAGAGATTCCACGTAAATGTATAACCGTTACCTGAATACATTACTTATTTGTATTTCTAGATACTGTTAGTTGTGTCCGAGTGCTGTGAAGAACTTCTGGGATTTATTAAGGGAATTCTAGTTCTGTGGCATTTCTCAAGATTGTTTTAAAAGGATAAGTTTTCATTGCTCCTGAAGAATTGACTTGCTCTTTGAAATCCTGGAACCCCGGCCTTAACAATATTATTTTTACATTCTAAAATGTGTCATGTTTCAGAGCAGATGGATACATTCATCCATTCTTTGTAAGCAAAGGTATTTATTTCTTACCAAATTTGTGACATTGGTTATATTTTTTTTAAATAGAAACTTCTTGGTAATTACGAAAAAGCCTGTGAATTTAACTTATTTTTTAATATTCATATAAAGTTTCCTTTTTGCTATTCTTGAAAATCCTTTTCAGTATTATTGTTTGGACATCAAAGTTTTTAATGTTAATCATTCTTTTATTTTTTAAAATTGTATGGAAATATTTGTTTGGTTTACATCAATTAGACAATTTAAATACAATTCAATAACTCATAAGAAATAATTTGTAATAAAGAATAATCCAATAACATTTAATCATTATTTCTAAAAATTATGTATTAACATGATTTTTTTTCTTTAACTTAATAGTGTAAGAGTATTTTCTTTTTTAAACTTTGAAGACAGTTTAAAGAGAAATTTCTAAAAGAAATTTCAAACCTTTGTAAATGATAATTACTAAGTAAAGTCAGACAATCGAAGCTGGCTAATGTGTTATTTCATTACAGAATCATCATATATTTCAAAAGATCTTACTATGTCTTTGGAATTTTTTATAGAACAGTTGTTTAAAAAATTAGTATACAATAACAATGTTTCAATTTTATGTATCCATATTAATGCAAATAAAGATTGAAACTGACAAAAAAAATTCTCTTTTGGAATACATCTTAGAAAAAATACTCTTCACATGAGTACATAATGAAGTAATGTCACCGATAGTCTTTCAATAGAATATGAAAAATGCATTTTTTAAATTGCAATGAATTTTTTTGTTAAAAAAATAAAATTTTCACATGCTTCACTTGTATTATAATCATGTAATATTAAAATTAAATGTTGATAAATGATGCATTTTAAATAATTGTAATTACTAAAATAAACTAGCTAACAAAAATTTTGTATGCTTCTATATGTAAAAATTTTCACGAAAATAATTTAGCACGTTTCAAACAATTTCTAAAATTTTTCGCATATTTTAATATAATTCAATTTTTTTCCAAGGAGACAATAATTTATGAAAAAAAATTTAAACATTTGTAGGTGATAATTACTAAGACTAAAATTGCTAAATATTAGTATTTTATAACATATTTTTAAAAACTTCACAATGTATTGGTATAAATCATACTATTTTAAGGCCTCACAATGCCCTAAACATTAAAAAAAACAATTTTTTAACACTTTCTTATGACCCATACCATTGAGAAGCTTGCCACCAAATTATATTATTAAAGATTAAAATCATTATTAAACATCAACAAGTTACCAAAGTTTATCATGAATAAACGGAGTTCCATTCTAATCAAAATAAGTTTCTACTACTTATAAGCAAGATAATTAACTAATTATATCATTAGTTTACAAGGAAAATCCTAAATTTCAAGAAACTTTTCAGTTTCCCAAATTATTCTTGAGTAAAATATTAAATTGCTTCAAAGTTTTTCAAAGAAATGATAAATCAGTACTCATACCATTCCAAAATTAGGAACTTATGTATTAAACTGCCAAATAATTTTGCCAAGCAAAAACACATCAAGAACTTTAAAAATTATGTTATTATTATTACTGTGTTCAAACATGAGCAGGAACAGCTCCATTTATTGGCTGTATAATGCAACAACATCCCACAAAATCAAATGTCTATACATAAAGCCAGATTTGGTTTCATGATCCTAATTCTCAATAAATATATAATTGATCCAAGTACTCTTCTTG